>ML384795.1:4501-56626 GCA_005239525.1 Nicotiana knightiana
AAGCCTAAGCCAAACTTAAACGAAACGGAACCCGTTAACTTGGGCAATGAAGAACATATTCGAGAAACCATGATAAGCGTCCACACGGATGAAAAGACTAGAGATGCCTTGACCTACAACGACATGCCCGGACTAAGTATGAAATTGGTGGTACACGAATTGCCAACCTACCCCGGTCATCCACCTGTCCAACAAAAGCAGAGGAAATTTAAAACAGACATGAGTGACAAGATCAAAGAAGAGGTCGCTAAACAACTAAAGGCTGGAGTAATCCGAGTGGTCCAATACACCACCTGGCTGGCCAATATGGTTCTGGTGCCTAAAAAGGACGGAAAGGTCCGAGTATGTGTCGACTACCGAGATCTGAATAAAGCCAGTCCCAAAGATGATTTTCCACTACCAAACATACACATCCTAGTTGAGAATTGTGCCAAACATGAGGTACAGTCTTTTGTCGATTGCTATGCCGGATATCACCAGGTGTTGATGGATTAAGAGGATGCAGAAAAGACAGCCTTCACTGCACCCTGGGGAACATATTGTTACCGGGTCATGCTGTTTGGTTTAAAGAACGTTGGGGCAACTTATATGAGGGCCATGGCCGCCATATTTCACGACATGATGCATCAGGAGGTTGAGGTGTACGTGGATGATGTGATCATTAAGTCCAGAACCTAAAGTGACCATGCGCAGCATTTGAGGAAATTCTTCGAACGCCTGCGCAGATATGAATTGAAATTAAACCCAGCCAAATGCGCTTTCGGAGTTCCATCCGGAAAATTACTGGGATTTATAGTCAGTCGACGGGGCATTGAGCTGGACCCAACAAAGATAAAATCTATTCGGGANTGCTTTTGAAAAGATCAAAGAATATCTGTCAAATCCTCTAGTGTTAGTCCCACCAGAACCAGGGAGACCTCTGTTCCTATACCTGACGGTGCTAGAAAACTCCTTTGGGTGTGTTCTTGGGCAACACGATGCAACTGGGAAGAAAGCGCAGGCCATTTATTACTTAAGTAAGAAGTTCACAAACTACAAAGCCAAGTATTCCCAGTTAGAAAGGACTTGTTGCGCTCTAACTTGGGTTGCTCAAAAGCTCCGACATTATTTATTGGCTTATACCACCTACCTCATCACGAGGCTGGATCCTTTGAAATACATATTACAAAAGCCAATGCCCACTGGGAGATTAGAAAAATGGAAAATCTTGCTCACAGAATTTGATATTATCTATGTCACTCGCACAACTATGAAAGCTCAAGCATTGGCCGATCATCTAGCTGAAAATCCGGTTGATGATGAATACCTACCCTTGAGAACTTATTTTTCGGATGAAGAAATCAACTCCGTCGAAGTAATATCGGAAGGCGCTGACACCTGGAAAATGTTCTTCTATGGAGCAACCAATGCGAAAGGTATTGGGATAGGGGCGATCTTGATTTCACCCACAGGACAACACTACCCTGCCACGGCCCGCCTCCGTTTCTTCTGCACAAACAATACTGCTGAATATGAAGCTTGTATAATGGGCATGAACATGGCCATTGACATGGATGTAGAAGAGTTATTGATCATGGGGGACTCCGATTTGATCATTAAGCAGGCTCAGGGAGAGTGGAAAACTCGAGATGTTAAACTCCTTCCCTACAGACAGCATGTGGAGAATCTTAGTAAGCGATTCAAAGTCATCGAGTTTAGATATATTCCTCGGTGCCACAATGAGTTAGCCGATGCGCTGTCCACCCTAGCTGCAATGCTGCCCTATCCGGGTAATGTTCGCATAGACCCATTGGAGATCCAAATCAAGGAAAGACATGGTTATTGCAACACGGTCGAAGTAGAACCCGATGTCCAACCATGTTATCATGATATTATAGGATTTTTGAAGACAAGAGAATATCCCGAGCAGGCCAATGGAGACCAAAAGAGAACCATCTGAAGGCTTGCCAGCAGTTTCTTCCTAAGTGGGGAAGTACTGTATAAAAACACTCCCGATCTGAATCTGTTAAGATGTGTAGACGCCAAAGAAGCCGAAAGGATTATGGGCGAGGTCCATTCAGGAGTGTGCAGTCCCCACATGAATGGGTACGTCCTCGCAAAGAAAATCTTGCGGGCTGGATATTATTGGATGACCATGGAGAAAGATTGTTTTGATTTCGTCCGGAAGTGCCATAAGTGTCAAATACATGGTGACCTAATCCATGCGCCACCATCAGAACTGCATCCTATGTCGGCACCCTGGTCGTTTTTTGCTTGGGGAATGGATGTCATTGGGCCAATCGATCCAAGGGCCTCAAACGGGCACAGATTCATTTTGGTTGCTATCGACTATTTCACAAAATGTGTCAAGGCCGTCACGTTCAAAGCTGTCACTAAGAAAGTGGTGGTGGATTTCGTGCATGCTAATATCATCTGTCGTTTTGGTATCCCAAAAACTATCATTACGACAATGCCGCGAATCTAAACAGTAACTTGATGAGGGAGGTATGTGAACATTTCCAGATAACAAACCGCAACTCGACCCCTTACCAGCCCAAAGCAAATGGCGCCGTTGAAGCAACAAACAAACACGTCAAGAAAATTCTCAGGAAAATGATTCAAACATCTAGGCAATGGCATGAAAAGTTGCCTTTTGCATTGTTCGGATATCGCACGACCGTGCGCACATCGGTTGGAGCTACCCCTTACCTATTGGTTTATGGCACTGAAGCCGTAATACCCACTGAAGTCGAAATTCCTTCCCTTCGGATTATTGTCGAAGCAGAAATTGAGGACAATGAGTGGGTCAAGACCCGACTGGAGAAATTAACTCTGATTGATGAGAAAAGAATGGTCGCAGTGTGCCACGGACAATTATAACAGCAAAGAATGGCCTGAGCTTACAACAAGAAAGTGCGACCTAGGAACTTCGAAGTAGGGCAACTCATTTTAAGACGTATCCTCCCGCACCACGAAAAAGCGAAAGGAAAATTTGCCCCAAACTGGAAAGGTCCATACATCATAAGGAAATTGCTACCAAATGAGCGTTATACCTGGGGGACATCGAAAGAAATGACCCCGAAACGGCTGTCAATGCAGATGCCGTCAAAAGGTACTATGTTTTATCCTCTATATATTTTCAAATGTTCTCCGGTTGGGATGACGAAGGCTTTCATTCTCACTACCCAAACAACATTAACCCTTTTGCAAACCCTTTGATCCAGTTACTCTTCTTTGATTACCCTCTTTGGAACCCGAAAGTGTTATTGGAAAAAAAATAGAGATGTTGAAAAAAAAAAGAAACAAAAAATTATGCAAAAAAAAAAACAAAAGTTTCCTGAACTACGTTCGACTTGATTCCGAAAGGATACGTAGGCATCCTCTCCCTGTGGTTCAGTCACACCAAAATAAAAATCCACATTTCCCCAAGATTTTAAGCTGGGACAGATGTTGTAATATGTTTGGTGATAATTTCGCCGGAGGGATTCCAAAGTTGTAATTCAAAACAAATTCTTTGCACCAAAACCCTATTCAAGTCCTTCCGATCAATTGGTAAACATGCTTATAGTTGGAGGATACAGTGTCGAATCTGGTGCAAGCAAATGAGAGAAACAAAAGGAGAGAGTCTTATCGGTGAAAACCCACACGGGCGCCGTGAGGCGACGGTAAGCAGAGAAATTAAAAATGATAGAGTCTTATTAGTGAAAACTCGCAAAGAGCACTACAAGGTGATGATGAGAAGAGAAATGAGAGAGGTTAGTTGGTGAAAACCCGCAAAGGTCTCCACTAATTGAAAAGGATAATGGGTCACTGACACGGACGCAGTCCGAGGCAAGGTTTCTCAATCTCGAGGTAATAGTTGTGATGAATTTCTAAGAGTCAGACGGTTTACACGGATCAGGCATCCAGTCCAAAGGGCATGTCATGTTCATTGAAGTCCGCATGCACTCCAGATAAGTCCTTCTTTCCTTTCCCCGAAAGGGATACCTCTCGTTTAAGTTAATTACCCCTTATGTCATTTATTGTTTTTCAATCCCTTTCGGTCTAACTCTATTCCTGAAATAAGACAAAGAAAGGATGGCAAGATTGATTTACAGGGATCTCATTTGACACGGACTAATATGCAAAAGGCACCCAGCCTCGTTAGGGGCATCGAGTCGATCCCGACTGGATGAAGCGGCTGATACGTCAAACTCAAAGCCGTGAAAGGAGAAAATCAAATTGAAGTGCCTATAAAGGCGATTGAAGTTGAAAGGTTGAGCCCCGCGTGGCTAACCATCTTGGCAAGGTTTGAAAAGCCAAAATATTCCAAATGACCTAAAGTTACAGTTGGAAGAAAAGTCAGGAATGAAAAGCCAATAAAGGAGAAATAAAGTTGGAAAGGTTAAGTCCCACACGACTAACCATCGCAGCAGAATTTGAGTGGCCAAAACTCCTCCCCAATACTCTGAAAATCCAAAAGAAAAAGCAAGTGAAAAGCCTACAAAGGCAAAATAAATGTTGGGTCCCATGTGACCAATCTCCATGGTGAAATCCGGAAAGCCAAGGCCCCCGAGATTAGAGATGAAACCCAATCCCCAGCAAGCAAACAAGCAAGCAAGTGGTTGAGATCTTCATCAAAAGAACTAAGATCAAGCAGTTGAAAATCAAGGCCGCAAAACCAACCACCGTTTCAAACTAACAAATTGTTCTTTGTTTGAAAATAGGAAACAGGTGCAAAAGAAAGCATGCAAAAAGCAGGTGCAATCAAAAGTAATTACACAAGAGCTAGAAGGGGCTCTGTAGCATTGACTCCAAAGAAAGGGAAGTTTTCTCCAACAAATTTTTCCCGCATATAAAAAAAAAACAAAAAACAAAAAGAAAAAGAAGAAATGAAGTTGAATATGATGCAACCCTAAAGTAGCATAGGGTCCTCAATACCTAGCCAAACATATTCCAACCAAGGATATCCCAGTCCTCAATTGATGCCAACCTAGGGTCCCATACCCAAGCAGACACTGGCATAACCTGGTGATCTCTTCTTTTCCTGACAACGGCATAACCTGTTGATAATTTCAGACACTGGCATAACCTAGTGATCCTCCAGACACCGGCATAACCTGGTGATCCTTCTGACGACAACATAACCTGTGGATCATCTCTTGACACTGGCATAACCCAGTGATCTCTTTTTTCCTAGGAAAAAACATAACCTGTTGACCTTTCCAGACACCGGCATAACTTGGTGATCTTCCTGACAACAACATAACTTGTTGATCATTTCCAGACAGTGGCATAACCCAGTGATCTCTTCCCCAGGAAATGGCATAACCTGTTGACCTTTCCAGACACCGGCATAACCTGGTGATCTCTTATTTTTCTAACAACAGCATAACTTGTTTATCACTCCCTTTTCCCCAGGCAACAACATAACCAGCCGAAAATTAATTTAAGTTAATTTAAATTAATTAAGTAGTTTAGATTAGTTTAAAAAAGAGAATTAAATCGGACCTGTGCCAAGAAATACCCAGGCCCAATCCTTATCTCTATACACTCAAACAACCCAACCCAAATCCCATAGCCCACCCGGCCTGCCCCTACACTACCCAAACGACGCCGTTTAGCTTTCCTTTCACCTCAGCCGTTGGATTATTTTGATCCAACGGTCCGGAACTAACCCCCTAATAAGTATTTAACTATTTCAAACACCCCCCTACCCCAGTTCACTTCAAAGTCTTACACTCCCCTTTCCCCACCGTCTTTATTTTCTCTAAGAGACCAAACCCTAGCTGTCGTCCTCCGCCGGCCGAAAATCGCCTCCGACGGCGGAGCTTTTCCAATCAACCCCAAATTCGCACTAGATGATACTCACCCTTCCCTCAATCATCACCCACTATCAATTTCCCCAAATAACCATCCAGTTAAGAGTAATTCTGGATCTGGGAAACAGTCAAAACCCTAGAACATGCTGAAGATGATCCCAAGCGACTCTGTGACTCAAACTTACATGAGTCAATGGTTCTCGACGAGAGCCGTCAATTCATGTGAGTAAGGGTCACTTTTGGAGGTCGCTGTAGTCCGGCAAAACTCCGGCTAGTCGCCGTAGTTCGTCCAAACCCCTCAAATTGGTATCCCCCACTTTCTTTCTGTTGTTTCTTGATCGATAACATGAATAGGCCGTAATTTACTCACTGTTTTCTTTTATTACATCACTATTTCTGATTTTTGTTTTCTTTTACCTGTTCATGTTTTTTTTTGTTTAAAGTCCCAAATGCATTTAGCTTAGGTTTTTATCACTATTTTTGTATGATTTAACTGCTCAAGTTTAGTAATTTCTATGACCGAGATTACCTTAGGTTTTTTTTTTAGTTTCCTTTCTCTGTTAATTTCCAAACATCTTTATGTTGGTGAATTCTGTCAATAAACGAGCATGAAAAATTGATTGATTAAATCCCTGAATTCATATGTTGAAATGTTTGTAAGTAAAACAGCCTATATTAGTTGTTTTGCTCGTGTTTTGTTTGAGGTCGTCGTTTGATTTAGCCTTGATTTTGCTACCTATGTTATTAGTCTCAATTAGATGTTAACTTCTAATTAATCATAGTGTAAATTTCAACTCTTAGGTTAGATTGGCATATTCAAGTAACTTAAACAAACTAATTCCCCCTAGGCTCAAGTGAAACTTAAACATATTTAAACACAAGAAAACTGACTAAGTCTAACAACTTAGTTAACTCTCATTAATCAACCAAAATCCTAAACAAGTTGAAATCAGTTAATAATTAGAAAACTAATCAACCAATTAGGCTAAAACTCAGTTCTAAAATAATGTTTGGTCATGATTTAACCTAGACTTATCAAGACTAATTTAGTTAACAATAATTTCCCATAATCACTTGTTTAATAGATTAACCTAGTCTAATAGTCTCTTAAACAACTAACTAAGTCCTAAAACATGTCCAGGACAACTAGTTGGGATTAATTAGCTAAAACAAATTAGTTAACCTGAGCTTAATAATTGATCAAGTTTCTGGTTTTAGGTCATCGAGTTGAATTAACCAAATTGAATAAGTTAACTTAGGTTAAGAAGTTAAGCTAATTGGCCTAAATTAGTTAACAAGTTAAACCAGAGGTAATACCTAATGATCCTAGTTAAGTAGAAAGCTAACTAGGGTTAACTAACCAAAGTCCAAGTAATAACCTAAGTGAGTTTAACCCTGATTACCCAATGGTAAATTCAGGGACTCCAAGGGAGTATATTAGGTAATGTAGTTAGGAAATCAGAATTTAAAGGATAAAATGGTCTTTTAATAAGTAAGAATGTTCTAAAATAGGGGCAGTTGTCCCAAAGATAAGGTTGACAGCTACCCTATGTACAATTAGTACTATTTTTCAGCCTTTTGGATAAGGGATATGCCAAAAGCATATCCCATCTTTGAGCTCCCTATAAATAGACTTTCCTTTCACATATTCTGGACTTTTTTTTGAACCTGGGGCCCTGTTGAAAATCTGGATACAGAAATTTCATATACACACACACAGTAGAAATCCTATACTGAAAGAACACTCGGTTAGGTATACAAAATATCTGAAAAATCTGGTTTTCTTCAGTCTTGGTATTCTTGAACTTGGGTGATAGCTGACTGGTTTTTTCTGGGTTTTAAAGTTTATCCGGTTGAAATATGTTTTTCTTGCTGGTCTTGCTTCAATTTCTGGTTTTCCAAGCTCTCATTTTCTGGGCTTCTCTACTGCTAGTCTTGTTTCCTGATTAGTTGTTGTGTTGATCTCCAATTTTTTTAGAATCTGACCTTTATTTGGTCCAATTTTCTGCTGTTTTACTCTTAAAAGGTATGTATTAACTCTTGTTGTTCTTAATGAAGTGTTGGATTGGAATTCTCTTCTTTTACTCATTGCTTAAGCTAGTTGTTCTTGATAAATAAGGTTGTTTCTTCTAATGTACGTAAATGTGGTTTTATAAATGTTTGTTAACATGATAATGAACCTGTGAGTGTGACAAATATTATTTTGATATTGGTATTTTTTTGGTTGGTGTATGTTGTTTAATGACCGTTTAGTTAATATTCATAGTTCCAAATAATAGAACAAGTTGCACTAGGATGACTTAATCTAGCCATTTTTATAGTCAGATTCTTTCCCTAAGAGTGCACAAAATATGCTTTCAATTGAGTCTCTTTGGTCAATAAAGAGATTCAACAAGCAAGTCTCTAGATAGGTTAGTATTAGCACTAGGGTAGATGAGTTTGACTTGTTGATAGTCAAATTCACCCTTTTGTAGTGCATAAACACTAGTTGGCTGAAGTTTACCCCTCAAAAGGGTATAAATGATGTAGTTAAGAAGGCATTAGGGTGAGGAATTTGAACCCTTAAATGGTCAAATTCATCCCCTAAAAATGCCTAGATAATTAAAGTACCATATAGTTTAGAATTATGTTAATGTTAGCACTAGGGTAGATGGGTTTGACTTATTGATAGTCAAATTCACCCCATAATAGTGCACAAAACAGCAGTATAAATGGCTAAAATTCACCCTTTAAAGGGTATAAAGTATGTAGTTAAGAAGGGCATTAGGGTGAGGAATTTGAACCCTTGAATGGTCAAATTTATCCCCTAAAAATGCCTAGATAATTAAAGTACCATATCGTTTAGAATTATGTTAATGTTAGCACTAGGGTAGATGAGTTTGACTTATTGATAGTCAAATTCACCCCATAATAGTGCACAAAACAGCAACATAAATGGTTGAAGTTCACCCTTTAAAAGGTATAAAGTATGTAGTTAAGAAGGGCATTAGGGTGAGGAATTTGAACCCTTGAATGGTCAAATTCATCCCCTACAAATGCCTAGATAATTAAAGTGCCATATAATTAGAATTATGTTAATGTTAGCACTAAGGTAGGTGAATTTGACTTTTTGATAGTCAAATTCGTCTCATAACAGTGCATAAGCAGTAGTTAACTTGCTGAAATTGTCCTTTCAAAGGATGTAAAATGGACAATCAAAGGCTCACTAGAGGAGAAAATCTTGAATCCTTTATACTGATCAAATTTATCCTCTTGCAACGCCTAAATAATCAAGTTAAGGAATTAATATGGACTAAAGGTCCCAAGTATAGAAATGACAAGTCCAGAGGTGAGTTGATCCTCTTATGATCACATTCACCCTGAGAAAGTGCATAAATAATTCTGCCAGGTAATATGGTTTGAACACAAGCATTATAAGAATTAAAATTGACCTTTCCATGGTCAGTTTGATTTTGGTAGTTGCATAACACTCAATCAATTGGGGTGTTTACCGATTCCAAAGGAAGGCACAAGTGTATTGCCTTAAGGGAATTCAAGTTAGGCAAATTAGCTAAAAAATTTCTTTCTTTTTTTTTTAGTTTTTTCCATTTTTCTGAAAAATGTATTTAGATGACAATAGTTTATATTCATTTTCAGAATCATTGTAATTAAAGACTGGACTGTATATATTTAAAATTCTGCTTACTATTCATGTTTGTTTTTTTTTTCCTCTAAAAAGTAGGTTATTTTTATTAGTGAATTTATAATCCAATCACTGTCTCTAAAATAGCATGACAACAGTAGGAAGTTGAGTGTATATCTAAGCTGGCATGTATAGGATTTTTATAAACACGCTGATTTTAAAAATGGCTATCACGATTATAGTTACCATCAATGTAAGGTAGAGTTAATCATGCTTAATTCATTTCGCACCTAGTAAACTCTCTGAAATCATAAGGATGTAACATATTCTTTACAAAATAATTTCAATTCCAGTGACACATGCTCATATTCAGATTGATAAAAGAAACTATAGATTAGGCCTAGACTACAAAATTCAAACACCAAGTATTCACTTTTGACAATCTGCATCTTTGAAAATCTGGTGATTTACTTGTACACAATTTGGCCAATCTTCGAATGTATATGAGTGTAATTTTGTTTCAAAAAATGATGACTGAAAATAACACTAAAACGTAGATTCTGGTTATATTTTGTGCAAATGTTCCTATTATGCTTATCCCTAGTGATGTTAGTTCAAATTATATGTATCCCTTCTTGTTAATCAGACACAATTAGGATTGGCCAAAAGAGTTGAAATAATTTGGGGCTAAAATATGGCCATAGCCCGAAACATGTTATCTTTAGTCTATTGGACATTATTTTAGGCAATTCTTAGGTAGAATGAATACCTTTAGTTTGAAATTAGACAAAAATTGATCATTACCTCAAAATTACCCTAAACTACACTCGGGAGTGGCAACTTATGCCGACTCTCAAACTCCAAACAACTAATAAAAATGCACATAGCAACAAGTGCATTTCATGTGACATATTTTCATGTGCTTAAAAACAACAAGTGCACGTCATCGTGATTTGTTTAAGATAAATCCATAAACGTCCTAATTGATCTTAAAACTAAAATGCTCTTTCAAAAATAGAAAATATAAGGAATAATCGAATATTGCCTCAAATAGTCACTATAAATTGTCATGACCAATAGTCTTGATTACGTAAGCTACACTCGGGTTCGACAACTCATGTCCCCATCTTCAAACTTCAAATCATAATAAAATTAAGTGTTGCGGTTACGGGTGCATTTCATGTGGCCTAATTGTAATACGTTCAAAAGCATAACAAGTGGACGTTCTCGTGACTTGTTTTCAAGATAAATCCATACTTATCAAAAGCGGCTAATTTTTAAAGAGGTTAAATGCACAATAGGCAAAAACGCACAATCAGATAATTTAGGCCAAATATTAATAGTAAGAGACCGTGCTAGAACCTCGGAACTCGGGAATGCCTAACACTTTCTCCCGGGTTAACAGAATTTCTTACTCGGATTTCTGGTCGCAGACAAATCAAAGCAGAGTCAAAATTTCCTCGATTTGGGATTTTAAAAATAAAACGGTGTCCCGGAGCATCGTTAAAAATCCGGGTGGCGACTCTGAAAATTAAAATAAATCCCAAATCCGAATAATGTCACTTTAATTGGAAAAACTCCCTTATTACCCCTTCATTAATCGGGGTAGTGAAAAAGGAGGTGTGACAGTACACACCATCAATATCTGAGCCAGGGTCTCCTGAAGACCCGGAATAACAATAGGCACTGCCGGTGCCTGAGCCTGTTCCATTGGAGCACCATCGGCGGGAACCTGATCCTGAACGATAGAGGGATCCTGTGATACTGTCCCGGCTGCTACACGGGCTGGTCCCCTAATTCCACCACGGCCCCGACCCTTGTGGGTCTGGCTGGTGTCTGGTCACCCTGATCGGTATTACGTGTCCTCACCATCTCTGAGAGAATGAAACACCATGAGTTTATATTTCAAGAGCCAATAGATTGGCACGAAAGAGTTCAAGAAAATGAGATTTTTCCTAAAAGTTCTGCAGCCTCTCGAAGATAAGTACAGACGTCTCCGCACCGATCCGCAAGACTCTACTGAACCTGCTCATGACCGTTGAGTCCTATATAATCTAGGGCTCTGATACCAACTTGTCACGACCCCAAATCCTAACAGGTCGTGAAGGCACCTATCGTGGAACTAGGCTAACCAACCATCACCTAATTACTCATTCGTTCTATTATAATACTTGAAAAATCAAGAATAAGCAGCAAACAAAACATTAAAAAATCTCTTTAAGTCTTTACCCCATAATAATCTAACAGTCTAAACAACTCTCCCAAGACTGGAGTCAATGATCATGAGCATCTAAGAAAATAAACTAACTCTGCTAATGTCTTAATCAATGTCTATGAAATAAATATTAATACTAATAAAGGAAGGGAAATGGAGAAGCTGCGGACGCTGAACAGCTACCTCAAAATCCTGTAAGCTGCTGAGTACGAATGAAGACAACTACTGCTCCGAACCGGTACCTGGATCTGTGCACAGAGGCACAGGGAGTAATGATGAGTACGACAACTCAGTATTAATGAAAATAAATCACAGTCTGAGAAATACGAAACACACAACACAAAACACCAATCCACAAAACAGTAAAACATCAAGTCTCCATAAAGTATACATCAAATACATAAGTTCGAAAACCAATTTCAAGAAATCATTTGAAACAAGTATAATTTCAATATATCTCAGTAAAACTCTCAGTAAAATCAGTTTGGAAAATGAAGTGAATCACAGTCAAAAACTCAGTAAAATCATCATAAATATGCCCCTCGGGCCATAATCATTTCTCGTAACAATTTCCCTCAGCACCTCACCATCACTCAGTATCGGCCCAGCGGGCAACCTCACAGTCACTCAGTACCAGCCCAGCAGGCAACCTCACAGTCACTCAGTATCAGCCCAGCGGGCAACCTCACAGTCACTCAGTATCAGTCCCGCGGGCATCACTTGCACTCAGTAGGTACCTGCACTCACTGGGGGTGTGTACAGACTTCGGAGGGACTCCTACAACCCAAGCGCTATAACAAGCCACATCATGACATAAATCACTCACAATATTGGCCCTCGGCCAGCCACATCATGGCATAAATCACTCATAATGTTGGCCCTCGTCCTCTCTCGTATCATAATATCCTCACAATATTGGCCCACATCCTCACTCAGTCAGACACTCTCAACATACCACTCGGGCCATCATTGTACCGAGTTCTCGACCCAAAATAATGTTTCATTTTTTTCAAGAAATAATAGCAAAATACTTTGAGTGTCAAAACAATTATCAAGAAAAGTCAGAGTGAAAATCATAATATATCAAGTGAGGAAAATAGTAAAAACAGCCCCCAAGGGGTAAACAGATCGGCACTAGGCCCCAAATATGGCTTGCAGCGCAAATTATATCAAAATATATATCAATACTATTAAGCATAGGCTTTAAAATCGGGTTCGCAACTCAATTGTTGCCTAAAAAGGAATATATTTTCAAATTTCCATTCTTTGCGTTCCAAAATCCGTGAAAGGATGCAAGGTCCGGAGTTTCATACCCTCAGGACAGGATTTAAACACATTACTTACCTCAAACTAGCCCGAAAAGCTACTCTGCAACTCGCTTGCCTCTCGAATCAACTTCCGAGTGCTCTAAATCTACCAAGTTCAGATTTTTATCATCAAATTATGCTTAAGAAATGAATTTCAATTGAAAAGTACCAATTTTAGCATAAAACCCGAATTTAGCCAAAACCCGACCACCTGGCACACGTCTCGGAACTCGAAAATTTGTATACCAAATTGTTCTTCGTCATCTCACGAGTCCGCACATATAAAGAACGCTAAAATCGGAGTATGTTTGACTCCTCAAATCGATCCCTAAAGGTCTCAAAATCTCAAGCCCTAACCCCATCTTTTCTACTCATTTTCATGAATTAAACACTGATATATGTTCCTTAATCACCTATAATGGAGTTTTAGGGTCCAAAATGATTACCTCAATAAAGAACAATGATTTCCTCTCTTCAAAATCGCCTCAAAGCTCTTTTCCCGTTCAAAAATGGTGCAAAAGGGTTTAATGATCGCGGAGGGTTTAATTATATACTGCCCAGTTCCTTATTCATCGCGATCGCGGGACCCACATCGCAATCACGATTCACTAATCCTCAGCTGCCCAAATATACTCTTCGCGATTCGCAATAACGCCCACGCGATCGCGATTCCTTATTACCTGAACGTACGCGATCGCCAACCATCAACCGCGTTCGCGAAGAACAACGTGTGACCCAGACTCAGGCCTGCCAACCCTACGCGATCGCTACCTAACACCAGGCGATCGCAAATGAACAATCCCCAAAGCTACGCGATCGCAGCCCGACCTCTTGCACTGAGAAATTTCCTCCTGGCCTCACTTCACCCTACGCGATCGCGGCCCTGACCTCGCGATCGCGATGCACAAAACGTTGTTGTGCTAACACCAGAAAAACAACAGACTTTTCCAAAGCCAAAATGCCTGTTAATCATCCAAAATCAATCCCGAGCCCCTCGGAACCCCAACCAAATTTACCAGCACATCATAAATGATCATTCAAACTTAGTTGCACTCCCGGACCACAAAAAATAACATCTAAACACCAAAATCACATCGGATTCAAGCCTAAGGACTTTGAAAATTTTAAAATCCACCAACGATATCGAAACTATCCAAAGCAACTCCGATTGACCTGAATTTTGCAGACATATCCAAAATGACATTACGAAAATATTCCAACTTCCAGAATTCCATTCCGACCCCGATAACATATTTTTCACTGCCGACCGGAAATCACCAAAAACTAACTTTCGCCAATTCAAGCCTAGTTCTACACCGGACATCTCAAAAATATTCTGAACACACTCTTAAGTCTCAAATCACCTAACGAAGCTAGTCGAACAATAAAATTTGTATTCCGAGGTCGTTTACCAATAAGTCAACTCTCAGTTGACTTTTCCAACTATAAGGATATTTCTAAAGACTAAGTGACTAAATTCTCACTACAACCATTCTGATTCTGAGCCTACCAACTCTAACACATCAATAACAGTAATACCAACTTATGACAAGGCAATAACAATAATTATAATGCAGATTTTACGTAACGACCGACCAGGTCGTTACACACCACCAACCCCTTTTCGATCCACCACCACCTGTCTAACCACAAACTACCACCAACCCTGCCCCAGTACTATTAAATTAAATACATAGTTTAATGCGTATATGTTTAAACACAATCCTACTATCTGCTCCACCCACTAAATAAAGAATGGGTTTATTATAACAAAAATTACAATTAATAAAAGATTTTTTAAGAAAACAACAACAACCATAACTAATATACTCCTAATTTTTAATACTGCAACGAAAATCACATGCAAGAAAAAAATAAAAAAGTATATTTAAATAAAAAAACAACAATACTCATAACGATTACATGCCTATTTATTTAAATATTATATTGAAAATCACAAAAAATAAAATATGTGCAAGAAAATTTGTAAAAAATAAAAATAAAAATACTCACTCAATCCTACTATATGCTCTACCCACTCAATAAAGAATGAGTTTATTATACCGAAAATCACATGTAATAAAAGTTTTTTAAAAAAAACAACAACAACAATCATAACTAATATACCCTTATTTTTTTAATATTGCAGCAAAATCACATGCAAGAAAAAAATTAAAATTATATTTAATAAAAAAAATAACAATACTCGTAATGATTACACGCCTAATTATTTTAATATTATAATAGAAACCACAAAAAATAAAACATGTGCAAGAAAATTTGTAAAAAAAAAAAACTAAAAATATAACAACAACAGTATTATTCACCTATTTCTTTTAATGTTATATAAATCACATGCAAGAAAATTTAAATTATGTAAATGGAATCAAAGTTGTACTATAAAAACGTTGAGCTTACAAACAAGAAATTGAATGCTTTGGTGACCTTCGACGTTCCAGGAGGGAGTTTGTCCAGCTAAACCCAGAAGGTAAGTACATTCTGCAGAAATGGAAGGAGGTTTTGGGAGGGTTTTGGCTTCTGTGAAATTAGGGAATTTTTAAAGTTTCCGTACGTATGAAGTTTGAAACAATGACTTTTTTCCTTGTTTTTCTTTCTCATTTGAGTAAGCCGACTTAAAACACTTGTACTTACTACTTATGATTTAGAAATACGAACATTTAACTTAAATGACTTTTTTTTTGCTTCACAAAATAACAGGATATATTTTCCTTGCTCAGTGTATGAATGTTAGCAGGCCAATGTTGGTTAAGGTCAGTTGTTGTTTGTGATGAGGACCCGCCCTCTCTCTGCTTTCTCTTCTTGGAACCTAGTTCCACTCGGTTATCAGAAACGAGCAGTGTAGATAAAAGAGCAGCACCGGGATGCCCAACTGCACAGGATAGTTCAAATCTTGCTATTGCTTCAACTTTTCCTGCTCCAAAATCTTTTTCCAGGTGCGTGCAAACAAAAATGTCATTGGCACCAAGACCAACGCTCTGATACCAAAAGTGTCAATCTTGCTATGCCAGTTTTAAGGAGCCATCAACACCAGCTGGTTCACGAGAGTGGTTCAACGTTGGCACCAAGACCAATGCTCTGATACCAAATGTAGCGTTAAACCTACAAAATTTGGATCAAAGGGAGTTAACGAGTAAAAGAAGAATAAAAATAAAGAGCAATATAAATTTGATTGAACTTTTTATAAACAATACTCTCTAGAACACTAGCTAAATACTGAAGGACGAGCTACGTTACAGCTGTCCAGGTAACAACCTAGTCCTTAATTGACGTCTTTACCATTAGTGAACAAAAGATAAGACTCAACCTAATATAATTACTGATGCGGCCTACAGATATAGGTTCTGGAATAAGAACTAAGTTAGACCAATAGAGTGAAAGACAACCCGGCCAAATCCAAAAGTCAAAAATAAGCAATGGTCACAGTTGAAATCGTGACAATCACCTACCCATCACCAACCCCTTTTCGATCCACCACCACCACCACTTGTCTAACCACAAACTACCACCACCTATGCCCTAGTATTATTTAATTAAACATATTGTTTAATGCGTAAATGTTTAAACACAATCCTGTTATCTGCTGTACCCACTCAATAAAGAATGGGTTTATTATAACGAAAATCACATGTAATAAAGAATTTAAATGTCATAACCCGAATCCTAATTCAGGTCGCTATGACGCCCAACACCGCAGTCAGACAAGCCAACATCAATCTACTGGTGAGTTTCTTTTAACTTACCAAAACATTTCCAACACTCACTTGGTTTAGATTTTTCACGTTGGGCAAAACCGAATAACTTAGACAATCTTAAGCAGAAATAGTCATAAAAGTCATAATTTCATATTTACATCCCAAAAAAGATGTCTACTAATGTGTGTGTCAGGAACTAGTGTCACAGGTCTACAGACATCCTAGTAGAGTAAAAACAAAAGAAGTAATGGACTGCCCTACTGTCTGATAGGAACAGATAGAAATAACAAAAGAAGGCTCCATAGAACTACTGAGGGTCGTCAAGAGGAGCAGCTCACCATAGAGTCTAGACCAGGTATATATCAGGGACGAACTCGGAACTTATACCCAGATGCACCCGCCTCAGAACCTGTACAATTAAGTACAAAGCGTAGCATGAGTACATAAACAATATGTACCCAGTAAGTATACAGTCTAATCTTGAAGAAGTAGTGAAGAGAGGTCGACGTGACACTTAATAGGGTCAAAATAATATGTTTTAAATTAAGGCTAAGCAGGGATGGCAATCATGAATAATAATGAAGACAAGAACATCAAATATCCTTTACAAATACCTTTATGTGTCAAGTTCTCTAGCATAAAAATTACCTAGTTTTCCTTTTTCATGTTATTTAACAGACACATAATCACAGAACACCCAACATCTAACAAACACATAACATGTCGTGAACGTACGGTTGACACAACGTGAAAATAATGTGCACTGTCGAAGGGTCGAAGGACTCGAACCATAGATGCATCTATTGCACCGCTCACGAATCGAACATGCAACGCGGTTGACATAATAGTAGGGAAACCCCGCTCGCGAATCATACATGACGCGGGTACCTGTTTACATACACATAATTAACAGGAAATCAGGAATTCAGTGGAGAACATACTTACAGAGAAGGATTCAATAATATAAATTTCAGAATGTAACCTCCTAGATGTTCACTTAATAATTCAAGGATATTAGGCAACCTAAGTTAACATTTAAGATTACAGATACGACACATACATCATGCTTGTGAATCCTAAACTCCCCGACATAACATAATAGTAGCTACGCATGGACTCTCATCACTTCGTGCGTCATAACCCCCACAAATAAGGACATGCAATTATTTATATTCACCTATGGGGACGATTCCCTTTTACGAGGTTAGAAAGGAGACTTACCTCGTGTCAAGCCTACTTTCCGAGTCAAGAACGCGCCCGAAACTCCAAATTCGCCGCCCAAGCACTCGAAGCTATCCAAACATCACATTAACAAGTCAATCTATGCTCAAAAGTCCATAATTCTCCTACTTAAATGGTCATTTTAACCCAAATTGGAAAATCCTAAAATACACCGCCAGGTCCACATGCTCTGATTCCGGAAATTTTCGGAGGAAATACTTACCCATAGCCTAAGGATCAATATTATATGGTTTTTGTATGGTTACGAAACAAATTTCTTGGTAAATTTTTATTTTCATCAAAACCCTAGGTTTCGCTCTAAAACCATGATTTCTACTAATTTAAGGTGTTAATCTACCCAATAATTCAAGTATTAAACTCACTTCGTGGTAGGAATTACGTACCTTACAATTTCTAGGTCGAATCCCTCCTTCACCAGCTCTCCAAATTGTCCAAAATGATGAAAAGTGGTTCAAAAATGGCTAAGTCTCGCATTTAAAATGACTTCACTACCTACAGGTCTTTCGCACCTGTGGCTCGAGGACCGTACCTGCGGTCTCTCATCTGCGAGGAGAATCTCGCATCTGTGGAAAAGAGGGAGAGGGGTCAGTGGTCGCATCTGCGGAGCGGAGATCGCACCTGCAGCTCCGCTTCTGCGAAAAATGATCTGCACCTGCGGAACTGGGCAACATCCCCTGGAGTCGCACCTGCGAGGCTGGGACCGCAGAAGCGGTCTCGCACCTACGGTCTCACACCCACGGCTATACCTTTGCAGGTGCGGTCGCACCAGATCTGGTGCACCAGCAGTCTCACACCCACGGCTATACCTTCGCAGGTGCGGTCGCACCAGATCTGGTGCACCAGCAGTCTTTTAAGGCTGGTTTTGCCTCGCGCGATGCCTGAATGGCATCCAGGCCCACCCGAGACCCCGTCCAAATATACCAACAAGTCCTAAATCATAATACGGACTTGCTCGAGCCTTTGGAACGTCTGAAACAACGTTAAATCTAAAATCATACCCCAAAAACCTATTGGATCAAACTAAGAACTTTAAGTTCTTGAATATACTCTCAACACGCCGAAACGTACCTATACTACTCGAAATGACACCAAATTTTGCGAGCAAGTCATAAATGACATCACAGAACTTTTTTCGGTCTCGGAATTCCGTTTGGACCTCGATAACAGAAAAACACGTTCCAAACCTCAATTTGAACATAAGGAAATTCTTATTTCACTATTTGGCGTCGAACGCTCCCAGGTAATCCAAAACACGTTCCGAACACACGCCCAAGTCCGAAATCATCATACAAACCTACATGAACCTTCGAATCTCGATTCCAAGGTCGTTTACCAAAAATATTGACCGAAGACAAACTTGGCCTTTAAGGCCAGCCTTAAGGAACTAAGTGTTCCGATACCTCTACAAACTCCTCCAAACCTCGAACCACCCGTCCCCGCAAGTCATAAATCAGTAAAGCAACTACAAGAAGTCTCATTTAGGGGCACAGGGTCCTAGAACACAAAATGACCGGTCGGGTCGTTACATTAAAGAAAAAATAACAACAACCATAACTATTATACTCCTATTTTTTAATACTGCAACGAAAATTACATGCAAGAAAAAAATTGAAAAGTATATTTAAATAAAAAAAACAACAATACTGATAATGATTACATGCCTATTTATTTTAATATTATAATGGAAACCACAAAAATTAAAACATGTGCAAGAAAATTTGTAAAAAAATTAAAAATACAACAACAACAATATTATACACCTATTTCTTTTAATGTTATAGAAATCACATGCAAGAACAAATAAAATCACGTGCAAGAAAATTTAAAATATTTTAATGGAATCAGAGTTGTACTATAAAAGTATTGAGCTTATAAACAAGATATTGAATGCTTTGGCGGCCTTTGACGTTCCAGGAGTGAGTTTGTCTGGCCAAATCCAGAAGGTAAGTACATTCTGCAGAAACGGAAGGAGCTTTTGGGAGGGTTTTGGCTTCTATGAACTTAGGGGATTTTCTAAAAGTTTCTGTACGTATGAAATTTGAAACAATGAGTTTTAATCCTTCTCGCGGAATTCAGAAATCGTTCTTTTACCTTTTTTGCTTTTTCTTTCTTTCTTTCTCATTTGAGTAAGAAGACTTAAAAATGCAACTACTTTTGATTTATAAATACGACCATTTAACTAAAATGACTTTTTTTTGCTTCACAAAATAACACGATATATTTTCCTTGCTCAGTGCATACATGTTAGCCGGCCAATGTTTGTAAATATTAGCTGTTGTGTTGTGATGAGGACTCGTCCTCTCTCTTTATTATCTTATTTAAACCTAGTTCACTCGGTTATCAGAAACGGACAGTGTAGATAAAGGAGTAGCACCGGGATGCCAAACTGTCACGACCCTAAACTCAAAGCGGTCGTGATGGTGCATATCAATGATACTAGACCAGCTGACTTCCACAACACTACAATAGTTCATTTAAAACGATATGACAAAGACTTTTTGTATAATAGAATTCAGTAAAGAAACAAGAGTTTAACTCAAAACTAGAAATGCGGAAAGAAAATCCCAAAACATCAGGGTGTCACTGAGTCATGAGCAACTACTACAAACTGGTCTGATAACAACAAGATTAACACAGTCTGGGAAAAATCCAAAATACAACTAAGGGGAATATAGAGAAGAAGAAAGCAGGGCTGCGATCGCCGGACAGCTACCTCGCTATCTCCAGTGATCAGCCATAGAGATATCAGCAGCCGCTACCGTGGCTAGAAATGCCTGGATTTGCACACAAGGTGCAAGGAGTACGTGATTACACCAACTCAGTAAGTAACAACAGTAAATAAAGATTGAGAAGTAGTGACGAGCTAGATGCAAGTATAGTTCATATCACAAAATTCAGTAAAGTACGACATACTTTACAACCAGAGTTTAAGTCAAATTTGTTTGTTTAAATCAAGTTCAAGTAAATCGATTAAAATTATCTTTCAACAATTCTCAAACAAGGACTCAAAGCAACTAAGAGCACAAATGATGAAATCATATACCGCCCCTCGGGAAAACATCACTCAGTCCTCCCAATCACTCTAACCTCACAATCACTCAGCACTTGGCACTCGGCACTCGCACTTAGTAGGTACCTGCCTCACTGGAGGTGTGTATAGACTTCGGAGGGGCTCCTTCAGCCCAAGCGCTATATCAATTTCCATCATGGCAGGATCAATGAAACATGTTGCGGCATGCAGCCCGATCCCATAAATGTCCTCACAAATCAGGCCATCGGCCTCACTCAGTCATCAATATTTCCAGTCTCTTGGGATCTCAGAAATCAAAGTAATCAGCCCAATCAACATTGACATGATGCATTAGATAGAATAATAGAGACTGAGCTATGATGTAAAAATGCATGAACATGATTGAGTACAGATTATCAACCAAAACAGTGAGAGGACAAAAAGAAAAGACCTCTAAGGGTCCAAACAATATTGGCATAAGGCCTAGACATGGCATCTAGCATGATTTACAGTAAATCTTTCTAAAGTACATAAGGAGCATACAACTACAACAGGTCGGTCAACTTTACAGTTTCTACGGGACGGACCAAGTCACAATCCCCAATGATGCACGCACACACGCCCGTCACCTAGCATGTGCATCACCTCCAAATAGTCACATGACACAAAAATCCGGGGATTCATACCCTCAGGACTAAATTTATAACCGTTACTTACCTCAACCCGAGAAAATTCCTACTTCGCAATGCCCTTGCCTCTCGATTCGGCCTCCAAATGTCCCAAATCTAGCCATAAGTAATAAAACACAATCAATAAAGGCTAAAGGGGTCAATCCCACAAGAAAACTATTGAATTAGAGCTAAAATCCGAAATTCACTCAAACCCGGCCCCCGGGCTCACGCCCCGAAATTCGACAAAAGTCACAAAATCAGAAATCCCGTTCACCCACGAGTCTAACATAAGAAATTATCAAAATCCTACCTCATTTGGTCCCTCAAATCCCCAAATTACACCCTCCAAAATCCCAAGCCCTAACCCCTTATTTCACTCAAAACCCCCACTAATTAGGTGAGAAATCAACAGGAAAACACCAGAGCTAAGGATAATAGAGCTCAAGTAACTTACCTCAGTGAATATCCTTGAATCCCCTTCAAAAATCACCCCAAAATCTCCAAGTGTGAGTTGAAAATGGTGGAAATGAGGAAAAATCACGAAGTCCTCTATTTATACATTCTGCCTAGTGAAACCGCACCTGCGTTCCCTTCTCCGCATCTGCGGGCCAAGCTGTGCTTCTGTGGAAATCACTTTAAATCCCTGTGACCGCTTCTGCGCCTCTCGACCACATCTGTGATCATCGCAGGTGTGGAAACTACCTTGCACCTACGGATCCCCTCTCGTACATGCGCGTGACTGCCCACATCTACGACTCTCACAGGTAGGGGAATAACTTCGCACCTGCGGTTCCTACCCAAGTACCCTATGGCCGCATCTGCGACTCTTTAGTCACTCCTTCGGGCTCACACCTGCGGCTCCCACCTTGCAGGTGTGGAAGACACTAGAACCAGCAGCTTTAACTGCATTTTCCAAGTTCCAAACCTTCCGTTAACCACTCAAAATCACCCCAAGGCCCTCAAGACCTCAACCAAGAATTCCAACATGTCCCATAACATCATACAAAATTATTCGAACCTTCGAATCACTCAAAACACCAAATTATCCTCAGATTCAAGCCTAAGAACTTCTAAACTTCCAAATTCCACATACGACGCCGAAACCTATCAAACCACGTCTGAATGACCTCAAATTTTACACACACGTCACAAATGATACCACGAACCTACTCAACTTACGGAAATCCATTCCAACCTCGATATTAAATTTTTCCACTACCGACCAAAATCGTCAAATTTTCTACTTCCGCCATTTCAAGCATAATTCCATCACGGACCCCCAAATCACATTCTAGACGCGCTCCTAAGTCCAAAATCACCTAACGGAGCTAATGGAACCATCAAAATTCAGATCTGAAACTGTTTACACATAAGTCAACACCCGGTTGACTTTTCAACTTAAGCTTCTAATAAAGAGACTAAGTGTCTCAATTCACTCGGGACTCGAACCAACTACCCTGACATATCAAATTATAATTTAGATTAATAACACAAAAAGAAGCAGAAATGGGAAAACAGAGCTATAACTCCCGAAACGACCGGTCGGATCGTTACACAAATATTATAGGATAGTTTAAATCATGTTATGACTTCAACTATTCATGCTCTAAAATCTTCTCCAGCTACGTGCAACCAAAAGTTTCATTGTCACCAAGACCAGTGCGCTGATACCAAAAGTGTCAATCTTGCTATGCCAGTTTTAAGGAGCCATCATCACTAGCTGGTCCACAAAAGTGGTTCACTATTGGCACCAATACCAATGCTCTAATACCAAATGTAGCATTAAAGCTACAAAATTTGGATCAAAGGGAGTTAACAAGTAAAAGAAGAAATAAAAATAAAGAGCAAGATAAATTTGATTTATTTTTTTGTGAACAATAGACTATAGAACACTAGCTAAATACTGAAGGACGAGCTACGCTACAGCTGTCTAGGTAACAACCTAGTACTCACATTGGACACAAGTCCTTATTGAGGTCATTACCGTTAGATAATAAAAGATAAGGCTCAACCTAATATAATTACTACTGAGATCTACTGATATAGATTCTGAAATAAGAACTAAGTTGGTCCAATAGAGTGAAAGATAACCCGGCCCAATCCAATTTTCAAAATAATAGGCAATGGTCACAACTGAAATCGTGGCAATCACCCACCCAGCACCAACCCTTATCCCATCCACCACCACATGTCTAACCACAAACTACCACCATCCCTGATCCAGTGCTATTAAATTAAACACATTGCTTGATGTGTATATATTTATACATAAACCTACCATCTACTCTACCAACTCAAAAAAGAATGGCTTTATTATAGTGGAAATCATATGCAAGGAAAGATTTTAAAAAAAATACTACAACAACCATAACTAGTATACTGTCACGACCCAAAAATCCCTCTGAATGAGTCATGGTGGCACCTAGTCTCTAAACTAGGTAAGTCTAATATTAACAGAAATAACATTGATATTTACTAACTTCAAATTAAGTAACTCTGAATAATCACAATTCCCAAAACCAGTAGTACAAGTCATAAGCCTTTTTATGAGTGGTTGTACAAAATGAATACATCACTGTTCCAGAACAAAAGGAAACAATGGAAGTAATTATAATAGAAGGTGTCTGAGACTTGCGATCGCAGCAACAGGTTTACCATGAGTCTCCACAGCAACAATCCGCAAAGCTACTAACGATCAAATACTTGGATCTATACAAAACTGTATAGAAGTGTAGTATGAGCACATCACAGCGGTGCCCAGTAAGTATTGAGACTAATGTCGGTGGAATAGTGACGAGGAACAGTCAGGACACCTACTGGTCAAATAAATTAAACAGAATATTATAATAACAATAAACTATCAAGATAAAGATAGCAAAGAAATGTCAATAGCAGGGGGAAATCAAACTACAAACAGTAGAGACAATAAAGGGAAACAGGGATAGTTACGAAAGATAGCCAAGTAAATTAACACCAACATAGTTGGGGAACAGACAAGTAAAAATGTACTCAAATAAAGAAGGCGATGTTAACTCAATCAATCACATCATTTCTAATACACAATTCCGACCATCTCAATCCTCGGTACCTCATATCACAAATCTCAATTTCCAAACCTTTGGCATACATGGCACGTTGTGCCCACATATTTTCATCTCCCTTTTCACAATAAAATCCACGTAATACCCAGTACATAATGTCCGTAACCAATACAATTAAGATGTTCAAGGAGTCTCATTTATATACCATAAAGCAAATTACAGTCTCTAAACTAAGTAGGAAATCAACGAGGAAAAGATGAAGTTATTTTCAGAACTCATTTGAATGAAGAAAATACCCCTTTCAAATAAAATGCAACATCGGGTAAATTATTGCCTTTAATATAGGATTTACTAAATTAAAACTTACTAGAAACTCTTTTTAAGTAAGATTCAATCTCATCGGGTTGAGGAAATTTAAGGGAAAACTAATTGAAATAAAGTATAAAAATTATCGGAATTTGAATTATTGAAATATATATATGACGAGTTCAAATTTAAAAAGGGTCACAGAAAGTAGTGTAATACTAATTTCTTTATTTTAAATCACTATAGTACTAATAACTTAGAAAGACAGGAGAAAATGATTTAACGTAGTAAATTTACTTTGAGAATTAATTCACCATAGTAATAGTTTCAGGAAACGAATTGAAGGGAACAACGGCAAGTCAATAACTCAAAGTCAGTAACCCGATCCTCAAAACTCAGTGGAACCCAAAATACAAATCATCAAGGTCTCGGACAGTGAATTGGGGTCTTATCAGTATCAGCTATAACCAATCCTTAAATGAAATGCAAAAATACTGGAATAACCTACACAGTCAGAAAAGAATACATGAACGCATATATTGATGTGTCACGCATCCTGATCCCACCAGTCCTCCCTTATTCCTCCTTAGCAATTGTAATAAAAGTAAGTTTTATATATATATATATATATATATATATATATATATATATATATATATATATATATATATATATATATATGTTGCGGCGTGCAACTCGATCCCACCAATCCTCCCTTATTCCTCCTCAACAATTATAATAAAAGTAAATAATACATATATATAATTGGTAACAACATGAGCATTCACCCTTATTACTCCTTGTTGCGGCGTGCAACCCGATCCCACCAGTCCACCCTTATTACTCTTCAATATGTCACCCTTATTCCTCTTGTTGCGACGTGCAACCCGATCCCATTTTTCCACCCTTATTACTCCTTGTTGCGGCGTGCAACCCGATCCCACCAGACAATCATATTTCACCCTTATTCCTCCTCAACAGATCACCCTTATTCCTCTTGTTGTGGCGCGTAACCCGATCCCACCGTACATAGTTTATATCAACAACAACAAAGCAACAACTCAATTACAAAAATTTCTACCACCAAGAGTATGTGTACACGACAACAAGAGAATCACGAAAAAATCAAAGGAATACAACAACCTTCACAAGGATAACAAGGCAGGTAAGACACGTGATAACTTCACCGGCAACCACAAAAATTTAACATGTAGCATATATGCACAGAGTCATAGAGGAACTCACAATTGAGAAGTATCAAAACATTAAGAAAGGAAATCACTTCAATTAAGGAAAATAAGGGCCAAATAACAAGTAAGAGTTAGAGAAAATCTAACAACATGTATAGAGCATGTAGAGGTTATAAAACTAGCAAATATGAAACCTAATTATATCAGAAAACTTCCCGCTTAATGAACATAAGGACCTAAGAAATCTAAAGGCAAATTTTTCACAAATAATACCGGGAACGCACTCTCACCTCGCATGCACGGGCTACAATTAACACAGAGGACTCAAATCCTAAGGGGAAGTCCCCCACACAAGGTTATGCAAGATACTTACCTCAATAGCGTAAAATCCTACTCCAGGATGTCCTCGTCTCTGGACTCGATCTCCAAAAACTCCGAATCTAACCATAATCATATTAATACCATCAACATAGGCTAACGAAACGAACTCCACAATAAAAACTACAAGGTATGCCAAAAACCCGAAATCGGCCAAAACCCGGCCCCCGGGCCCACATCTCAAAACCAGAAAAAAATGATAGAATTATAAACCTCGTTCTCTCCCAAGTATAACGATATAAAATTCGTCAAAATCAGACTCCGTTTGGCCCCTCAAATCCTCACCTCAAACTCTCCAAAACTCAAGTCCTAACTCTCTCAATTTCACTTTGAAATCATCAATCAAATCTCAAAAATGAAGATGACTTCATGAAATATAATCAAAACCGAGTAGAGAACACATACCCCAATCCATATGGTGAAAATCGCCTCCAAAATTGTCCAAATACGAGCTCCCCAACTCAAAATATGACAGAATGAACAAACCCTTGTTTATATATTTTTTTGCCTCGTTTCTTGTGCCAAACGATCTCAAAACTCACTTTTTATGCCTCTAATGGATTCCTTATGAAATTCTAGTCAAGTTACTCTTTTGAATCACTCAATTTGACCTTATAATGAAGGAGATATGTTGATTTCAATATTTGCAAATAGTGCAGATATTTTAAATACGTCGTCAGTGGCAATACCGTAATTAATATAAAAAATTTGGCAACCTAATTCTTTGTAAAATGACCATAAAATCCTCATACGAAGTCCAAATTCGACGATTCTTTTTTTACGAGTCCGTAATTAAGATATGAATCTAATGCTTCAATCAATAAAGAAATCGAAGCTCATTTGTTCAATATGATATCATTTATGCTTGAAGAAACGGCGCCGAAACATATCAAATCAACTCAGAATGAACTCAAAATTTGTACACAAGTACTAATACATCATACAGAGCTACTTGTGCCCCCAAACTATCGGGTGAAGTGCAAATTCTCAAAACGACCGATTGAGTCGTTACATATACTCCCATTTCTTTTAATATTACAACGAATATCACATCAAGAAAAAAATAAAAATATATTTAAATAAAAAAAATAACAACAGCAATAACAATTACACGCTTTATTATTTTAATATTATAATGAAAACCACAACAAATAAAATATATGCAAGAAAATTTTTAAGAAACAACAACAACAACAAAACAACAACAATAATATTATAGTAGATTTGAAAATATAAAGATGTCTTTTAATAGGATTATTCTGTTTATTAACCAACAACTCATTTTGATTTCTCATAAGCAATTTCCTAAGATCGCTCCTTTTATGAATTGGGATCAATTCTATGAACTTTTGAAAAGTGCTAAACATCATATCTCTATAATGGCTATAAAATGGTATCCTCCCATGCTTGGATTTGTTAAACTAAATTCGGATGGATGCTCTAAAGGTAATCCTTGCCGCGGCGGGGGGGGGTGGTGAAATTATTAGAGATGAACACGGCAGAATGATTTATGCTTATGCAACCTCCTTAGGACTCAAGACTAATAACTTGGCAGAAGATTTGGCTCTGAAAATTGGAGTTGATTGGTGGAGGAATACGGGAATTACTAAACTTGAAATCGAATCTGACTCCAAATTCTTAGTCAACTGGATTCTAAGCAAGAGGTATCCTCTATATATGTAACATATCACGACCCAAAATTCATTAAGATCGTGATGGCGCCGGACCCCACTGTCAGACAAGCCAACACTTAATAAATAAGTAAAATCTTTATTTTAAAATTCTCGAAGTCATTCTTTTTTCATTTTTCTTAAATAATAATTGGCGAACTTCCATTGAGTAAACAATAAAATCTTTAGCAATTTAAATAGTGAATAAATCCCATAATTATCCCAGAACCCGGTGTCACAAGTGCATGAGCAAATTTTCTAAGAATTATACATGTACTATAATACTTGTCCGGAATACAAACTGGACAAGGAAGGTAAATTAAAATACAATACATCTGAGGAAGATTCTGCCGGCTGCGGGTCGTCTCCGGAAGGTGCAGCTCGTCTAAGTCTCCACGTCAACCACATCACTGCGTCAAGCAGGGCCACTAGCTGTGAATGTGCTTGTGCAATAAAAAAGCACAACAAGTGTAGCATGAGTACGAAAACAACGTGTACTCAGTAAGTTAAGTATCCCGCCTAACCTCGAAGAGGTAGTGACGAGAGGTCGACTTTGACACTTACTAGAGGTCGAATTAATATAATCAAGTGTGACACTAAGCATGAATATCGTAGGCAATTTAACAAGTAGCGACAGAAATCACAACTTCTTTCACATTTAATATTCTTAAATCCTCGTCATTTCAGTTGACAATTTAAAATCTCCCGGCCAGTAATCATGTAAAAATCACAGCAAATACGCAGTAAATATCATGCGCAAGCAATGCCGAGGGTCGAACGGCCCGAACCAACATAAATGTAAATTGTGCATTGCCGAAGGGTCGAACGGCTCGAACCATAGATGCATCTATCAACCCGCCGTGGCGTACGCTCCGCTCCCATGAGACTAGTGGAAGAAATCACCCCGCTCGCGGAATATAAATTGTGAAGCGGTCATACACAGTCATGCACATTCAAACAGTCTACCCGACTACATCGGGAAAAACAAATACTCAAGTAAATGACAAATTTCTCTTTTAAAGGTCACAAAATAGTATTTAAATCTTTTCCAGAAATCTAGTTTTTTACCAAGTGTGGTAAGGTTTAAACACTTTATTTTCATCAATAAGATTACAAATACGGCAAATAAAATATGCTTTTGGGTCCTAGACTACCCGGACATGAACATAATAGTAGCTACGCACGAACTCTCATCACCTCGTGCGTAAGTAGCCCCCACAAATAGTAGCACATATTCGTTTAGTTCACCTATGGGGAAAATTCCCCCTCACAAGGTTAGAAAGGAGACTTACCTCGCTCCGAAGATTCATAACCGGCATCCAAGCCCCTCTGACGACTCAAATTGATGCACAACGCCCCAAAACTATCCAAATAACGGGCAAACCAATGAAAATATACTCTAATACTTGGAACGATTTAATTTATATAAATTCTCAATTCCGCTCGAAAAGTTAACAATATCGCCCTTGGGCCCACATGCCCGGATTCCTAAATTTCTCGAAGATAAATTCTACCCATAGCCTTACTAACTCAAATATATAATTTACTCTAATTTTCATGCTCAAATTCGTGGTCAAAATCCAAGAACACACATTCTAGGTCTTTGTTCAAAAATCCCAAATTTCTACTAATTTCATACTTTAATCCATATCTAATTCATGTATTTAACTCAAAGATGTGAAGAAATCACTTACCTAAAGTTGCCTGATGAAGATCCTCCCTTGAAGCTCCCCAAAATCGCCACACCAAATGAAAATAGGAGAAGAATGACCAAAATCTCGGTTTTAAAATACACATTGCCCAGGCCCGATTTCCGCACCTTCGGCTTCCTCCTCCCCAGCCGGGTTCCGCATCTGCGCTTCCGCAGGTGCGGAAATAACCTTGCACCTGCGCTCCCAACCAAGCTAGCCTAACCTCGCACCTGCGACGCGAAAGCCGCACCTGCGACCCTTGTTGCACAGGTGCGGTCACACCAGACACCAGCAGCCTTAGCTCTTTCTCAACTCCAAATTCGATCCGTTAACCACCCAAAATCCACTCGAGGCCCACGGGACCCCGTCCAATCACACCAACCTGTTCCAAAAGATAATGTGGACCTGCTCGCTGCCTCAAATCACATCAAATAACATCGAAACAATGGACCGCATCACAATTCAATCTTTATGAACTTTGAAACCTCCAACTTCTACATTTGATGCGGAAACATATCAAATCATGTCCGATTGACCCCAAATTTTGCACACAAGTCACCTGCTCCAACTTTCGGAATCACATTCCGACCCCGATATCAAAATTTTCACTTCCGGTCAGATTTTCTCCAAAAACTTTCAAATTTCCATATTTAGCCAAATGACTTCAAAATAACCTACAGACCTCCGTATTCACTTCCGATCGCGCTTCTAACTCCATAATCACCATACAGATCTATTCCCAGACTCGGAAGCGCAAACGGACCTCAATATCACTGAAATGCACTTCAACCCAGACTTAGGAAATTTCTTCTAAAATGTTGACTTCTACAATATGCACCGAAACGCTCCCGGGTCATCCAAAACTCGATCCGAACATACGCCCGAGTCTGAAATCATCATACGAACCTGCTGGAACATTCAAATCCTGATTCTGAGGTCATTCACTCAAAAATTCAATCTTAGTCGATTCTTCCAACTTAAGGTTTCTGAACTGAGAATTTTCTTTCCAAATTGACTCTAAACTACCCAAAATTCAATTCCGACCACGCCGACAAGTCGTATCACCTGAAATGAAGCCGCTCATGGCCTCAAACCGCTGAACAACGCGCTAGAGCTCAAAATGACTGATCGGGTCGTTACAGAACATATGGAATATAATAGACAACATCAAGAATCAACTTCACAATTTTGACATATGGAGTATTCAACATTGTTATCGAGAAGGTAACAAAGTGGTAGATTACCTATCAATTTGGGGACTGAACTATGATGAACTTACATATATTAACGACAATCGACATCTTCCTAGAGAAGCAAGGGGTGAAATGAACATGGACATACTACAAATGCCATCCTTCAGAATCAACTTGCATCAAAACTCTTTCGTTTTGGAGAGAAACATGTGTAGAATTCTTCTTTTTGATGTACCATAATTTGAATAGGTCGTATTGGAGAGGATAATATTATACCTCTCAATACAAATAGAACAACCTTTTTGAGAGCTTATTCTCAAAATCCTACTACATATATAGAATGGAGTTTGTTCCGTAATTAGTAGGTACAGGAAGATAACACTCCTTTGTTTCTTTGTATTTTAAGTTAATCAATAAAAACCAATATTTAGCTAAAAATAAAAATAAAAATACACCTATTTATTTTAATGTTATTGAAATCACATGCAAGAAAGAATAAAATCACGTGCAAAAAAATTTAAAATATTATAATGGAATCACAGTTGTAATATAAAAGAGTTAATACCCTAAAATCCCCTAAACTATCAAATTTTTGTCATTTTTTTACTTAAACTCTTCGGTGTCCCGAAACCTTCCCCCTCCCTCCCCGAACTATATTGCCCTTCATATAAAATCCCTTCATTGAATTCTTAGAGGTGTGTCTATTACATGCTCCTAATTGTCAAAATAAACGTGTCATGTAGTACTACATGTGGCTATTTAACTTAGCCTAAAACCCGCCTAAGTTATCACTTTTGCAACGACCCAATCGGTCGTTTTGAGATCTAGCATGTCGTTCGGCGGTTTGAGATATTCAGTAGCTTCACTTAATGTATTATGACTTTCACGTGTAGTCGGGTTAGATTTTTGATAAGATCAGAGTTGGTTTGGAAGAATAATTCTCAATTCAAAATCTTTAAATTGGAAGAGTTGACCAAGGTTTGACTTTTGAATAAATAATCACGGATCGAAGTTTTGACGTTTTTTAGATCCAAACGATGATTTTGGACTCAGGTGTATGATTTGATTTGGAGGCTGATTTGATGCTTTTTGGCGAAAGTTGGAAGATATAGTTTTGGAAATTATTATAGGTCCATTGTATCATTTGGGACTTTCATGAAAAATTTGAGATCATTCCAGGTTGATTTGGTATGGTTCGGCATGAGTTTTAGAAGTTTAAAAGTTCATTTGTTCATTAGGCTTGAATTGATGCGCGATTCATGATTTTGAAGTTATTTGGTGTGATTTGAGGCCTGAGTAGGTTCGTGTTATGTTTTGGAACTGATTTTTCTGATTGGATAGGGTCCCGGGTGTCTCGAGTGTGTTTGTCGCGCCCTTATTTGATGTTTCAGCGTCATTTCTTTGTGTATAAAGGGTAATATATTGAGGAAAAAACCTTTGATTTATGATTATATTGAATTATTAGATCAGTGTTGTAATTACAGAACCATAGCAATAATAATCGTTGAATTTTAAGGTCGTATAGAGAGTTATGCCTATCGTATCGGGAATGATTGTTGGTTTATGGTGCGAACCTTTGTTCTTCGCGAACACAAGAGAGGTTCCGAGAAAGCGAAAAAAGGATTTCTGGGTTGACCGATCAACGCGAAAATTTGTTCTTCGCGAACGTGAAGGTTTCATACGAAGTTGAAGAACAAAAATCACCTGGGCAATGTTTTAAATGGACAGTCTGAGCATTTTATTATTTTGAGCATATCTTGAGTTCTAGAGCTCCGTTTGAGGTGATTTTCGCTAGGGGTGGGCGTTCGGTACTTTGGTACGGTATTAATGAATTAAGGTTCGGTATTCGGTATATAATTTATGCATACCAAATACCGTACCAAAGTAGTTCGGTACGGTTTGGTATTGTCTTGTTTGATTCGGTACGATTTGGTACAGTTTCAGTTTCGGCTTCAGTACATCTCTAAAGATCAACCACCTTTGTCTATTGCTATTTCCCACGTTCCTAATGCTTTTTATTATACTCCAAATCATTTCATTATACCAATTCGTCATCATTCTGTAAAACACTCACAAGGAAGACAAAGGAGGTGATGCTCATCGATATGATTGATTAAATGGAGCTTCATGGTACATTTCCCCATCAAAAGAGCTTCTTTCACATGGAAATTCTTTAAAATGTCTGTCTATCATGATGATGAAAATTTACCATCCATTTTGTAGAGGAATTTTTGAAGATCTTTGTTTGTTAAAGAAAATTTCATAAATAGAAATACAGACATCTTACAAAATTATAACTGCAAATGTAATACCAGGCTTCTGACTTCTCCTAGTCAAACAGAAAAAGAGTCGGAGTTGTAGCAAATATACATAGTTCGACCAAAACCTTACCGACCGCCACATCAACCAAGCAAAGTCGTGAGGGTATATTAAAATTCTTGTCTGCCTCTAAGCGACTAAGCCTAAGGGTAAGGGATTAGGGAATTAGGGGTTTTGGCCTTTGGGGTGTGGGCTTAGGGTTATTGGGCTAAAAAATAAAAAAAAAGTTGGGGCTTGGACTAAACTATTTCAGTATACCGAAATACCAAAATATCAAAAACTCAATATCGTATATTGTACCGAACTACGAAAATACGTAATTTTTGTACCGAAATAAAGTGAAATAGCGAAATAACCAAATTAATTCGGTTCGGTTTGGTTCGACTCGGTTCGGAATTCGATTTTTCGAATTTTATGCCCACTCCTAATTTTCACGGCGTTGTTCTCGTATCGTTAAGGGGGTAAATATCTGACCTTTATTTTAATAGTTTTCTATGATTATTTTCTATGATTATTATTTTTATTCCTATTTAGATTGTAGAAATTAGGGTTTTGAGCCCCAAAGTTGAGAAATCATAAATCCTTGATTTAAGAGTCAATTTATGGATGAAATTGGATGATTTTATGGATATATACTATATAAGTTAAGCGTAATATTTATTTTTAATCATTTTCCAAATCCGGACACGTGGGCCTAAGGGTTGACTATGTTGTCTTTTCGATCGAGGTTGAGAATTGTTATAAATTGTTAAATTACAAGTATGGGAGTATATTTTGATTGGTTTACACGTTATTTGATTACTTTCGGATCTTTTGGCATCGGTTTGAGGAGTTAGAGAGGCGTTGGAGCCGGTTACGAAATTTTGGAGCGAGGTATGTCTCTTGTCTAGCCTTGTGAGAGGAAATTTACCCCGTATGAATTATATTTATTATGTGCTACATGTTGTGGGAGCTACGCACGTAAGAGGTGACGAGTGTCCGTGCGTATGCTAGAATTCCTAATTATGTTCGGCTAGACTTACACTCACGACATGCTTTAATTGTACTATTTGAGTTATTCTTGCCTATTTAAATGCTTTAATTTACATTTATCCTGAGACTAGACTCGCGTAGAGTATTGGACTTGCTATTTTAGATACTTGACGAGCTACTTGATTAGGCGTGATTGTACTTTTCTTTAGGAATTTCTTCTGCGTTGTGCGTATTCGTCCGATAGTTTTTCTTAAATTTTATAACTCACACATATATTCATGAGTGGGGTCAGTGACCTGTCAAAGTTTCGTATTCCAATGGGATCGAGTTGAATGCCTCAACAATACTCTTATGGGATCAGTCCGTTTGCCTCGGTTTAGTAACTTCTTATGGGATCGGGTCGTTCGCCTCGGCAGGATTTTGTATCACCCTTATGGGATCGGGCCGTTCACCTCGGTAGTTTTATGAAATACTCTTATGGGATTGGCGCACATCCAGCTATAACAATATGTAATTTTGTAATTTCTAAATGGAAGTTCCAAATAAATGCACTTCCAGATCAAAAAAGCATATTCTTAAAACTATTTGTTTGCCTCGGCAGTTATATGAAATACTCTTATGGGACCGGGCCACTCGTCTCGGCAGAATCGTGCGAAATACTTGATAAGGAGTCCGCATACTCATGAATTTTTTGACTTGTGATGTGACCGGTTATTTGGTGTTGACAAGTACGTATTCCATTTGAGAAGGTATCCGATAATTGAGGAGTTTGTGTTCACCGTTCAGTTGTAGACCGTATTATTTGCCTATATATGTTCTCACTATTTACTTACCATGTTGCATACTTGTCTACCTTATCAATTTGATTTATTGGACCACTAGTAAGTGTCAATGTCCATCCCCTCTCACTACCTCTTCGGGGTTAGGCTAGATACTTACTGGGTACGCATTGATTTACGTACTCACGCTATATTTCTGCACTGAATGTACAGGTATTGAGGCATGTACATTAGGTGGTCATCTTGTCGCATTGGCGCAGCTGCTGAGGAGAACTTATAGGGATCTGCATTCTATGCTACGATTCGTAGTGCACTAAGTCTCCATCTGATTCAGTTATTATATCTTGTCTATTTTATATTCCAAATAGATGTTGTGGTAGTGTTGTATTGTTCTAGTAGATGCTCATGCTCTTGTGACACCGGATTTTGGGAGTTACTAGCGGATGTTCATTATTTTCACGTTATTATTATCACTTCACTTTATGATTTATTTATATTTGAAAATTTGGTAAAGAAAAGCACATATTTCTATGAGAGCTAGATTTTATTCTATTTATTTAATGAAATTACTGATTTTAAAATTTTAAAATGGATAGTTAAGTGGAGGTTCACGTGTTGGCTTACCTAGCAACATAGTTGGGCGCCATCACAATCTATTAATGGATTTGGGTCGTGACAGCTTGATATCAGAGCTCTAGGTTTATTTGGATAGTAGAGTCTTGCAGATCGGTACGGAGACGTCTGTACTTATCTTCGAGAGGCTACTAGGTTGTTAGGAGATATTTTATTTCTTGATTCCTTATCATGCGATTTGATTTCATTGAAGCTTATGTCTTCATTGCCTTCCTACTTATTCTCATGCGATGTCGAAAGTTTGGTTTCAGCTGTGCACCGACGAGTTGTGAAGATGCTACAAATATGGTGCAGAATATTTTTCCTTGCGTATTCAGGCGGACTACTATCATCGCCTTGTGGAGGGGTATTCTGTCGTTTCGGCCCATTGTTAGAGTTGCCTATGATTTCGAGGTTATGCACAGTGTATTGTGATGTTCATGCATTGTTATGGTGCAGTGATGGTGTAAACGGTAGGATGTTTAATTATGTATTGTGGCAGTGAATGACTCGAGAGGAGGATTATTCGGTTCATGGTTTAGATATTCGACATTTAATTCCAGCGGAGGAGAGGCAATCAAGCTATGGATGTTCAGGCTTTGGTTGATGGAGTAGTGAGATTGTATATTTTCAAACTTGGTGGAATTCTTGTTTGTGAGGTGGTGTCATCGTCTTTGTTTGAACGCATTTAGTCTCATCGGTGTGATGGTCTTTATTGGTTTTTTTGTGAAATGGTACCTAAGAAGCGGGTATTAGAGATGGCGGTGTGTGGCTGTCACAACCTAAATCTCCCTCTGTAAGAGGTCGTGATGGCACCTAGTCTTAGGGACTAGGTAGGCCTAACATTCATTGAAAAAATAACAATATTTAACCAACATCTGACAATAAGTAATAGAAATCTCTATACAATTTACAATCCCCAAAACCAGTAGTACAAGTCATAAGCTCTACTGAGTATGCTAGGAAAAACCACTAAATACAACTGTTTCGAAACATGGATAAACAGTATAAATACAAAATCCGAAGGTGACTCCGAAGCCTACGAACGCAACAGCAGGTTTACCCTGAGTCTCCACAGCAAAGTCCGAACGGCTAGCTAACGATCGACTGACTCTGAAATACCTGGATCTGCACAAAAATATGCAGAAGTGTAGTATAAGTATACCACAACAGTACCTAGCAAGTATCAAGACTAACCTCAGTGGAGTAGTGACGAGGAACAGTCAAGACACTGGACTAAATAACCTGAGCAAGTATAAGTGGATAACTAACATAATACAAAAAACTACGCATAATGACAATAATGATACAGTACTTACCATAGGAAATAGAAACTACCATTAACAGCGGAACACCACAAGAAATAACATAGAAGAGTAAGTTAAACACAGTTTAAACCGGGTGAGTACAATTAAAAGAAGGACATGTAGAAACTAGAAGAAAATAATCACTTTCACATCAAGTTTTATCCAATAATCTTCACGAGGTACCAACCCTCAAAATATTCATAATTCATGGGTTCCATTTTGTGAACCCTAAACACTTGGCATCTTGTGCCTTCATTAAAACCAATAACTGCACGGGCGATACGCGTGCCAATAGAACCAGATGAGGGTGTGTAGAAATGATCAATAACATCAAGATACATTTTCTTGAATTGTTAGGGGTGTTTAACTACGTGTATGCTTGTTCTAGTGTTCTATCACAGTTCAGGCCGACTAATAAGAATAGAAACAATGAATGTCACATAAGAACGATCACCTCGAAATGAACACAGTATAACTCACACAGAGTAGGCACACCACAACACGAATAACAATGATAACAATGCCCCCCGGCCATCAAAAGTCATCACAATCAATCCGACATAGCCCACCTTGTCTCATCACGCGTGCACTAATAAAGTAAATATCCGTCTTGTCTCATCACACGTGCATAATAATGTTCCCATCTTGTATCGCCACATGCGCAACCCACATATATAGCCCGCCTTTTCACGCCGCATATGCAAATATCAATAGTAATAATAACATCGCAGAAACCTTATGCAACATAATAACATCGGCACGGCAGAAACCTCATGCAACACAATAACATCGGCACGACAGAAACCCCATGCATCACAATAACAACTGCACAATAGAAACCTCGTGCATCAGAATAACAACCGCACGACAGAAATCTCAATGACAATAACACAAGAGTACGACAAATAAATCAACTCAGAAATTCCAGAACTCAAAGAAACAGAAGAAACGAATTCAAAAGGAAAGGCACAATAGAAAATAATGATACCACCGAGCAATAGCTCAACAAGGAAGAGATATTGTATAGCAATGACCTCCACATAAGTGTAATTCAACAACAAGGGAGATATCACGAGTCGATAATTCTAAATAAGGATAAGGAAAGTATGATAAAGGATAACTAACTTCATTTAGGATTTAGCACTCATGAAAGAGGCAGTACAATTACATTTAAGGATAAGCAACGGAACGGGTAATCATGGACTCAATTAAGGATAAACAATTACAGAAGAGATAATAATAATTTCAAATAAAGATAAGCAATTAGGAAAGGATGACATGTCAATCGAAGAGGCAACAACTTCATTTAAGGCACACAAGAGTCAAATAGGCAATAAGAGTGGAACATGAAGTAATTAATTCCAATAAAGATACGTAGAGGTGAAACTAGTAAATGGGGAACTTAACGTAACAAAACAACTTCATATCTAATGAACATAAGAACCTAAGAGCCCTAAAAGGTCAACATTCCACAAATAAGCCCGAGCACGTCCTTGTCACCTCGCGTACACAGACTTCACATGACACAATTAGCACCAAACACACAAATTCAAATGGGTAGTTTCCCCCTCCCCCCCCACAAAGTTAGGCAAGATACTTACCTCAAAGAAGTTAGACTGTTACTCTAAAATAAACTTCTCGAGTGAAACAATCTCCGAACGGCTCAAATCGAGCCAAAATAACTTCGAACCATAAATAAAACTCATAGAAAATAATTCTGGATAATAAAGTTTCGATCTTTAAAAAAAGTAAAAAGTCAACCTTCGGGCCCGTACCTCGAAACCTGATAAAATTTTACAAAATTCGAACACCCATTCCGATATGAGTTCAACCATACCAAAATTATCAAATTTCGATAATGGATATCCCTCCAAATCCTCATTATTCATTTTTGAAATTTTTTACAAATTTCCCAATTTTTCACTTTGATTCTCACCATTTTGATGTTAAAACTCAAATAAAATCATGAAGTATACTTAGGAATTGAAAAAGGGAACTTACCCAACAATTGCAGATGAAATTACTTTATCAAAATCGCCCACTCTCGTACCTAAGGTTCAAAAATATCACAAAATGAAGCAAAACCCCGAATTATACAGCTGAAAACAAGTTGTAGATGTCGCATTTGCGATCGAGGGTTCGCAATTGCGAGCCTTAGCAAAAGCGAAGAATCCTTCACAATTACAAACAAGAACATGGTTGAAAAAGGTCGCATTTGCGAAAAAATGTTCTCAATTGCAAACTGGGCATTGCAATTGTGATAGAAATGTTCGCAATTGTGATCACACCAGAAACCAGCAGTCTCCCCGACACGAAAATGAGCATAGCTCCCTCATATGATGTCCAAATTCGATGATTCCATTTGCTATGAATCCGTAATTACGATAGATATCTAATGGTTCAATAAAAACTTAATTTGGAGCTCATTTTATTAATGTGGTACCATTTATGCTTGAAGAAACGACGTTGAAGCATTAAAAAACAAGCGCAACACAACCTAAACCTATCTGTAACTCACCCAAGACACTCGAGACCTCATCCGAACATACCAACAAGTACCGTAATACAAAACTGACCTACTCAAGGCCTCAAATCACATTAAATAGCATCAAAATTATGAATCACACCTCAAATCAAACTTATGAACTTTCAAATCTTCCAACTTCTAAAACTCGTGCTGAAACATATAAAATCAACCCGGAATGACATCAAATTTTGCATGCAAGTCCTAAATTACATAAATAAGTTAATACAACTCTTGAAATTGCAATCGGATCCCCATATCAACAAAGTCAACTCCCGGTCAAGCCTTTTAACCGTCCAAAACTTTAGCTTTCCAATCTTCGCCAAAATGATTCAAATTATCCAACGGACCTCCAAATCCAAATTAGGACGCACGCATAAGTCCAAAATCACCATAATATGCTATTGTAATCATCAAAAGACTATTTCAAATCCGTTTACATAAAAGTCAAATGTCGATCAACTCTTATCGCTTAAGCTTCCAAAACTAGAATCTTTCTTCCAAATTGACTCTGAATCATCCGGTAATTTAACTCAACCACGCATGCAAGTCATAACACATAATACAAAGTTTTTCAAAATGTTATGCCGCCGAACGAGAATTTAATTCACAAAACGGTCGGCTGGGTCGTTGTAGTGGCAGCTTCAGGGTTGAATCAGTGTTTCTAATGTTGATGGCTTGAGAAAGATGATATTTATGGAGGCTTAGAGTTGGTGTCAATTTATTAGTTCGTATTCTACATAGATGGATTATAATTTGAGGCAGTATTGTAGTAGCTAAGGATAAGGAAGGACATGGAGGGTTATGTCTCGTGGTAGCTGTGTTGCTAGCAGGTCAAGTACGAGAAGAAGAGATTGATTAGGTTGCTTAGGAAGTTTTAATGTGAAGAGATTTTACTTTGAACATAAAGGGATATGTAATCTTGATTATCGTTTCGGGATGTAACATGACTTCGAGTTTTGGAACGTATTGTTGGACCTTCAATTGATGCTAATGGGATGAACAAATTGCAGCTGGCGGATGAGTGTGGACCTAGGAGAATCAACTGATTTAATAATGGACGTGGTTATGGATATGTCATTGGAGGATGTCAGTATGAGGTTACACAGGGGGGTTATCTCATGTGAGAAGGTTAGGGGTTGCATGACTCCTGATGAAGTTCCTATAAAGAGTTCTGCCTTCTATCCAATGAGATGCATGTACTGCAATGTGAGCTTGGACCACCTAAAGAAGATGGTACGACTGTCAGGAGGTTGAGTGTGCGATTGTGTCTAATAATTTGGGATGTGTTATGATTAGTGTAACAAGAACTTATGAGAAATTTAGTTGAGCAACGATGCGAGTTTATGCTAACTGCGGAGGATGAGTCATTGTGGTTTCTGGATTTATCTAATTATGGATTAAAGCTAAGTGGGGGAGCCTACCATCTATGATTGGGTCACATGGTGATACGCCTTTGTAGTTTCAGGTTATTAGTACGTTGGTGAATTAGTTATTACTAAGGGAAGAAAACATCAGCGGTAATTTGAGCAGGGGATTGATGGTTGTGATGTACAAGGGAAATTATTCAACTGGTTTCTTCATTGGAGTTCTCATGTGCTACACGGAGCACTAGTGGTGTGGTTGAATAATTGGGATTGGACTAGAGTGGGCGACTCTCAATAATGGTTCTAGTGGATTCGAGATTTAGGTTGGTGCTTAAGGATTTTCAGGTTCGTTATGTGGATTAGGATTAGGTTTTGCAGTAGAGTGTGAAGGGTACTTGTAGCATTTCTATGTTCTCAATGAGTCTGTGGTGCAGTGTTAGAAAAATGGAAGAAACAACTTCAGATTCACAGAAGATCTAGTTAGTGCAGGTGTATTAGATGGAGTAACTGTAGACTGCATGAAGACGGTATGAAATGGCTTATGGTTATTAAAACGAGGTGGCCTTGTGCTTTGGGTCACTTGGTATGAGTGTTGATTGGGATTCGTTATGTGATTGAATAGAGATATTGATTCTGAAGGCAAGTCAAGAAGAAAGAGGAAGAAGTTGAGTCAGCCTAAAAGTGGTTTGGATCGACAGGGTAAAGGAAATGATCGGTTCCTTCGGTGTGGTAAGGCAATACATGTGTTTTCGTGGTTGTACGTGCGGGCTTAACAACCTCCGTCATTTGATTGATTTGGAGGTATTTGATTTTGATGGTTTGTATTATGTGTAAATGGGCCCTGGAAAAGTTATGGCGGTTTAGAACACGACTTGAGCTATATGTATTTTGTGGCTATGGGGATTTGGTTGTGTGTTGCGATTCTTCTTCTAAAATGAGTTAAAATGAAAAGTTCTAGCCGATGAAGTGCTTATTCTACTGGTGGTTCAGGAGCCATGATGAAATTCTTGTACTCTCCCGTAGAAGCATGATATGTGCAGTGAGCGATATGGAATTAGAATTTGAGGATCAAAGTTGTGATCCAATTTTGATAGGATTGTCACGAGCTCAGAAGAGCTGGGGAGAGATTTCAGATGTTCAAAGTATGTTGGAATTATTTTTGTGTCGCCTAAGAATGATGTTATGTGGAAGAGGCATTGTGTAGTGATTTATGGATTCTTGGTTTTCATTACAGTAATAGTATGGTTGGTAGTCATGGATGTGCAGATTTTGCTACCTGGTGCGGAAGGTCATGGGAGTATCTCCCGTGGGATGATTGTATAAGTGTGATGTGTCATCCATTTATGTGATAGATATGGAAATCAAGTATGGAGATTTTAGTACTATCACTGGTGGGAGAGTTTATGTCGGAGAGACGCTCTATTTCTTTGGTTGCGGACTATGAAAATTTGTTCCGAATTGGACGGTATCATATGTGTCATGAATAGGATCATTGTGGATCTTCGGAAGGTTATTGGCCCATTTTGGGATGATCAGAATCGGCTTGAGGTCCGTTGGTAGTCCTAATGTGAATGTATATTTTATGCCAGATCAGATATTCTTATTTGGCATAACATGGCTTATGGATGGGTCTTCGGGAGTGGTGGATGATTTCCGCCTTCGTCTATTTGAGGTGCTACTCATTTATGCCATATGGGTTGTGAGACGGCTTGATTATTCACATGAGTGTTGTGAACCTGTGTAGTTTGTAGTGTTATGTGAGTGAGATGGCTCTCAAGATACAGGTCATTTATTGCACCTTAGTCGTGCTTGGCATTTCGTAGCGCATGGCGCTACCTGTCTCCTAACACTTTGTGTGCTTGTGGTCGATATTTCGGCACTTCGTGGGCGTGAACATTATGGCTTGACGAGTATTTCCTTATCAATTGTTACATATGGATCGGGTGGCACGCTGCCACGGGTATGATGTGTAGGTTGGGTTGCACGCCGCAACAATGAGATGTTGAGTACGGTTCCTTGTACTTATTTTGTGTGCTTTATTTATCACCCTTGTGGTAGTTCATATTATTTGTCTGGTTGATTTGAAGGTTATGCGGGTTGGGTAGTTCTTTTCCAGAGTTCTTTTTTCCTTATTGGTCATATTCGAGTTTTAGCTTGTAGGCGCATTGATGGCGTCGTACTAAGATTTTAGACGGTGTTAGAGGTGGCTTATTGCTTGAGCAACTTGTACTGGGTGAGACGAGGTTGTTGCACCTGAAATCAGCGCACTCTGATTTATATAATGTATATTAGTGGGAAAATATCACTAATCAGTTCAGAGTGAGGCAATGGTTCTTTTCAAGCGGAAAGATTCCATGAGTTATTGATTTGCAGGTGTTATGAGTTTCTACACATCTCTTTCATCGTTGTAGTATTATGAGTCTTGGAACAGGTCTTATATGCGCTATGAGGTATACTACGGAAATCAGGTTCGTGAATTTGCAGCTACTATGGTTGGAGGATGTTATTATGAGCATACGAATTATGTGGTACATTGCGTGAATTCAGAATAGGTGCATGCTCATGTTTCGATACAACGTGTTGAGATTGATAAGACGCGTCTATGTTAGAATCAAACCTGGTAGAGAACTATGGATGTTGGAATTTGGTTCTAAGGCATGTGGGCTAAGGTAGCAGGAAAATTCTTCAGTCTGGCTTAAGATAATGTGCTCATATAGGGTTTGGTGGAACAAGTAGGTGCATGAGGTGTTAAACAGTGATTTTGGGCAACTCTGGAAAGGTTCTTGGCACGTTCGAGGACGAACATATATTTAAGTGAGGGAGAATGTAACGACCCGACCGGTCGTTTTGAGCTCTAGCATGTCGTTCGACGGTTTGAGACATTGAGTAGCTTCACTTCATGTATTATGACTTGCACGTGTAGGCAGATTAGATTTTCGGGAAGATCAAAGTTGGTTTGGAAAAATAATTCTCAATTCGGAAGCTTTAAGTTGGAAGAGTTGACCAAGGTTTGACTTTTGAGTAAAAGACCTCGGATCGGAGTTTTGACGGTTCGGTTGGGTCTGAATAATGATTATGGACTTAGGCGTATGACCGGATTTGGATTTGGAGGTTCGTAGATTGATTTGATATTTTTTGGTGAAAGTTGGAAGATTGAAGGTTTAGAAGGTCAATAAGTTTGACCAAAAAGTGACTTTGTTGGTATTCGATCTCGAATATGGTTCCGGTAATTAGTATAGGTTCGTTTTATCATTTGGGAGTCGCCACAAAATTTGAGGTCATTCCGGGTTGATTTGGTATGGTTCGGCATGAGTTTTAAAAGTTTAAAAGTTCATTTGTTCATTAGGCTTGAATTGATGTGCGCTTCATGGTTTTGAAGTTATTTGGTGTGATTTGAGGTTTTGACTAGGTTCGTGTTATGTTTTGGGACTGGTTCGTGTGATTGGACGGGGTCGCGGGGCCTCGAGTGTGTTTCAGATGTGTTTGTTTTGAGTCGCGCTCTTAGTTGATGTTTCGACGTCGTTTATTTGGGTATAAAGGGTAATATATAGATAAAAAACCTTTGGTTTATTATTATATTGAATCATTAGATCCGTATCGTGATTTCGGAACCATAGCAACAAGAATCGTCGAATTTCGAGGTCGTATGAGAGTTATGCCCATTTCCGTGTCGGGAATGATTGTTGGTTTCTGGTGCAAACCTTTGTTCTTCGCGAACGCGAGAGAGGTTCCACAAACGTGAAGAAGGATTTCTGGGTTGACCGGTCAACTCAAAATTTGTTCTTTGTGAATGCGAAGGTGTCCCACGAAGAACAAATATTAGTTGGGCAGTATTTTAAATGGACAGTTCGAGCACTTATGTATTTTGAGCATATCTTGAGTTCTAGAGCTCCTTTTGAGGTGATTTCACGGCGTGTTCTCGTATCAACAAGGGGGAAAATATCTGACCTTGATATTTTCCCGTGATTATTTTATGTTGATTATCATTTTTATTCGTGTTTGGATTGTAAAATTTGGGGTTTTGATCCTCAAAGTTGAGAAATGGTAAATCCTTGATTTGAGTGTCAATTTATGGATGAAATTGGAAGATTTTCTGGATATATACTATATTAGTTAAAGGTAATATTTATTTTCGATAATTTTCAGAATTCGGGCATGTGGGCCTGAGGGTTGACTATGTTGACTTTTCGAGCGGAGTTGGGAATTGTTATAAGTTGTTAAATTACGAGTATTGGAGTATATTTTGATTGGTTTGCATGTTATTTGATTATTTTTTGGATCTTTTGGCATATGTTTGAGGAGTTAGAGAGGCGTTGGAGCGTGTTATCGATTTTCAGATCGAGGTAAATATCCTTTCTAACCTTGTGAGGGGAAATTTACCTTGTATGAGCCATATTTATTATGTGCTACATGTTGTGGGAGATACCATGTAAGAGGTGACGAGTTTCCGTACGTATGCTACAATTCCTGATTATGTCTCGATAGACTTAGACTCACGGCATGCTTTAATAATACAATTTGAGTTATTCTTGCTTGTTTAAATTTATTAACTTACATTTAGCTTGAGACTAGACTCGCCTAGAGTATCAGACTTGCTATTTTAGATACTTGACGAGCTACTTGATTAGTCGTGATTGTACTTTTCTTTACGGATTTCTTCCGCGTTGTGCGTATTCGTCCGATAGTTTTTCTTGAATTTTATAACTCACACGTATATTCATGAGTGGGGTCAATGACCCGTCAAAGTTTCATATTCTAATGGGATCGAGCTGAACGCCTCAGCAATACTCTTATGGGATCGGGTCATTTGCCTCGGCGGTATCATGTAACACACTCCTATGGGATCGGGCCATTCACCTCGGCATAGTAAAATATTTTTATGAGATCGGGGCGTTTTCCTCGGCAGAGTAACATATTCTTATGGATCGGGTCGTTCGCCTCGGCAGTATCGTGTATCATATTCTTATAGAATCAAGTTGTTCGCTTCAGCATGATTATGTATCACATTCTTATGAGATCGGGTCCTTAACTTTGGTAGTTCTATGAAATACTCTTGTGGGACCGGGCCGCTCGCCTTGGCAGAATCGTGTGAAATAATTGATAAGGAGTCTGCATACTCATGAGTTTCCTGATTTGATGTGACCGATTATTTGGTGTTGAACATTACGTATTCCATTTGAAGAGGTACTTGTTAATTGAGGAGTTTGTGTTCATTGTTCAGTTGTAGACCGTATTATTTGCTTATATATGTTCTCACTGTTTACTTACCATGTTTCATACTTTTCTACCTTATTATATTTGATTTATTGGATCACTAGTAAGTGTTAATATCGACCCCTCGTCATTACCGTTTCGGGGTTAGGCTAGATACGTACTAGGTACATGTTGATTTACGCACTCGCGCTACACTTTGCACTGAATGTGCATATGCTGAGGCATGTACATTAGGTGGTCATCTTGTCGCATTGGCACAACTGCTAAGGATAATTTATGATGAGCTGCATTCTACGCTACGATTCACAGCACACTAAGTCTCCACCTTATTCAGTTATTATATATTGTCTATTTTATATTCTAGACAGATGTTGTGGTAGTGTTGTGTTGTTCTAGTAGATGCTCATGCTCTTGTGACACTGGGTTTTGGGGGTTCCTAGCGGATGTTCATTATTTTATTTCATGTTATTATTATCACTTCACTTTATTATTTATTTATATTCGCAAATATGGTAAAGAAAAGCACAAGTTTCTATGAGTGCTAGATTTTATTCTATTTATTTTATGAATTTTCTGATTTTAAAATTTTAAAACGGATAGTTAAGTGGAGGTTCACGAGTTGTCTTGCCTAGCAGCATAGTTGACCCCATCACGACCTATTATTGAATTTGGGTCGTGACAACTTTTTTGTCAGTTATCTACTTAAACTATCTGGTGTCTCCAAACCTCGCTGAATTATATTCCCCTAGATATTAAAACGGCATGCTGAACTTTTAAAGGCATGTTTGTTAACTATATTAACTTATAGTTTGTACAAAAAATTTTATATGGTTTACTCATGATGTATTACTCTCGAACAATTGATTAATTCTAGAAGTTTTGGCCAAAATAATATTTAATGTACTATGTTAATTTTAAGCTTAATTATGATTGTGCTTTATGCTAGACTAAAGTCCTTCTTTATATTCACTTTGTAGCACAGTTAAATATAAAAGAAAGGCATATAATGTTGCATTTCTTAAAAGTCATTTTATATTGCGTAAAAAAGATTACAATAAATAAAATTTCGAAAATAAAATATTAATTGCCAAGCAATTACATTCTCTAACTCTAGATTACATAAAGAAAGTTCAAAATATAAAACTTTATCCATTACAAGGTGTTTGTATTGGTAAAAAAGAGTTTCACACGTAAGACAGCTTTTTATAACTCAGCCAGTCATGTGGACACAGGAAAATGCGACAACTGGATGTGATTCTTTGAAGAGGTACGGTAAAAAGAGGCACGATTCAGTAAACCCTCGAGCTTATCAGCCACAGAAAACTCAACCTGATCAAAACAGGAGAGAGGCACGGTTAGAATGAATCTAGACAAAGCTACGGGCAGATCCAAAGACCCACAATTGATTACTCGAACGTTATGTAACCGTACCCCAATTACCGTTATCCTTTGTAACGCCTCATTAATGTCATATTAGTCATTAATGAGCAACCATAGAAAGAGTTGTACATTATAGGAATCCCCTATATAAGGGAGGGGAATACAGCTTGTCAAGGCATCTGATTCTCGAATATAATTGACTTCGCTTTTCTATATTTCTGCAATATTGTCTGTTATTCATTTTTCTCCATTTCCTTGATTATCAGTAACCCGTGTTCATCTTAAAAATAAGCTTTAGTCGAAGGGTCTAATTCTTTGGTTAAACAAATTGGTTCCGTTACCGGGACTCTGATAATCTTTGTTTGCTTTTCAAGTGATATCCTCTGAACTATGTCAAACACCAACGACAACAACCAGCAAAGGGGTGGAACCCCAGTTTCATCGCCTTCAGGATCCCCACATGGTTCAAGGGAACAATCCCCAGAAAGATCCAATAACAACAATGGTGATAGTGATCAAACTGTGGAACAAGATCGTGTAAAGAAAATATTGCAGAGTATGTGAGCCAAGCTTTGCAAGAATTTGCGAGAGGATTACTGGCAGCATTACCTACACCATCGACGCCACCCCCCAATAACACCATCACCATGGAAAATCCTCAATCTGGGTTGGCAAACTCAGGAAGAGGAGATACTCCTAATGAATCTCTCGAAACGAGACCATGTATATCTAATAACTCAGAATTACAAAATTTACTGCTAAACATGCAGAAACAGATGAAGGAGCAGAACGATCGCATCGAACAAATTCCTGGAGTACCACCTATCATCAAAGGCATTGATGTTGATAGATATTCTCAACAACCTTGGAAGCCAAGTGCGGCACCCTTGCCTATACCCAAGAGGTTTAAAATGACTGACGTTCCCAAATATGATGGAACAAATGACCCACGTGACCATGTGACTGCTTTCACTACAGGGGTAAAAGGCAACGACTTAACAAAACAAGAGATTGAATCAGTCCTTGTCAAAAAATTTGGGGAAACACTTACCAAAGGGGCCCTAACCTGGTATTCTCTTCTCCCTGAAAATTCTATTGACTCTTTTGCTGAGCTTACAGATTCGTTTATAAAATAACACTCTAGTGCACAAGTTGAGAAGAGAATGGAATACATATTCAAAATAAAACAAGGAGACATGGAACTACTACGTGAGTTTGTAGACAGGTTTCAACGAGAAAGAATGCAGTTACCCACGGTGCCTGATAATTGGGCAGCCATGGCATTTGCAAGCAACCTAAATGATAAAATCTCATAAGCCACGAGACGACTTAAGGAAAGTCTAAGAGAATTCCCCTCTACAATATGGAACGATGTATATAACAGGTACAGTACAAAACTCAGAATAGAAGAAGATATCATTGCTCGTTCGAGAGATGAAGATCATTCCAGACGTCCAGAATCAGATAGAAGATCAGGTAAAAATAGGTACGATCCTTACTTAGGACCCTCGGGACGCGATACTCGCCCCAGGTTCGAAAACACTAGGTCGGACTATAGACCACATGGATGAGACGTAGTCTCATCCTCGTCTAGATCCAGAAAAGATCGAGATGAACGATCTAGAGGTAGTACTCAAATTGGGGATCATACCTTTAATGTAAGTACTACTGAACTTGTCTCAATATTGAGGAACATGGGAGACAAGGTGAAGTGGCCGAAAGAGATGCGGTCAAATCCAAATATAAGGAACCCAGATCACTGGTGTGAATTCCATAATGATCATGGGCACAAAATTACGGATTGCTGACTTTTACAAGGTGAAGTAGAAAATTTATTGAAACATGGCTATTTAACAGAATTGTTTAGCGATAAAGGTAAACAGGCATATATGAGGAACAGACAGGAGCCCCCAAAGCCTCCTTCTCCAAAACGAACAGTCAACGTGATACACGGAGGTGAAAAAGTAAATGGAGTGATCTGCAAAAAACCCACAAAGTTCACAATTACACATGGGAAACGGGCTCATGAAGATATTGAAGAAGACGATATAACCTTCGATGATGCATATATCGGCGGATTAATGCTTCCGCACAACGATGCTCTGGTAATATTCTTACTTATTCATGACACTAACGTAATAAGAGTGTTGATTGATCCAGGAAAATCAGTAAACATCATTTTGCTAAGAGTCATGGAAGAAATGCTACTGGGGAATCAAATAATTCCAAGGGCACGAGCCATATCAGGGTTTGATAACTCTACGGTTATAACAAAAGGAGAAATTGAGCTTAGCACTTATGTTGAGGGGGTGATCAAAAGTACCAGGTTCCAAGTCATCAATACTGACATGGCTTATAACGTGATTGTGGGAAGGACATGGATCCACGACATGAAAGCGATACCCTCCACGTTGCATCAGGTAATTAAATTCCCTTCTGAATGGGGATTCAACAAATCAAAGGTGATCAGCAGACCGCAAGAAATATAAATTCTGTGGTACACTACAACAAGAAAATAGAGGTGGAAGAATTAAGAGATAAGGGAATCTCCAAAGCAGGCAATGCCGCCCAAACAGGCATGGAAGAAATTACTACCCAAATAGGTACGAAAGGTATTATTGCTGAAACATGTATGAAAGAAAACACTTACGAGAAGGAGAATCAAGTTACCACGGAAGGTGTACTATACCACACAAATGTAGATTCCAGACCGAACGTCATTCATGAACCGGAGGAAGATGAGCACATCAAAACAACTACAAAGGAGCTCGAAGTTGTTCCATCATCTGAACAAAAGCCTGAGCAGAAAGTGTATATAGGCACGAGGCTATGCCCCGCTCGAAGAGGTAAGTTAATTTATTATTTAAAGGCTAACGCAGACTGCTTTGCATGGTCCCATGCAAATATGACAGGCATCCCACCAGAAGTGATGACTCATAAACTAAATGAAGATCTATCCTTCGTACCTGTTAAGCAAAAGAAAAAAAAGCAAGGACCATTCAAGAACCAAGTGATAAACGAAGAGGTACAAAAACTTTTGAGGATTGGTTCGATACGAGAGGTAACGTACCCTAACTGGCTAGCAAACACCATGGTAGTACCTAAAAAGAATGGCAAGTGGAGAGTATGCGTATATTATACTGACTTAAATAAAGCATGCCCCGGAGCTTCATTCCCATTGCCACATATAGATCAAATGATTGATGCCACAACAAGTCATGAATTATTAAGCTTCTTAGATGCATATTCTGGTTATAATCAGATTAAAATGAATCCCTCAGATGAGGAAAAAACTTCCTTCATTACAAACAGGGGGACTTATTGTTACACAGTTATGCCTTTTGGCTTAAAAATGCTGGAGCCACCTATCAAAGGTTAGTGACTAAAATGTTCCAAGAAAATCTTGGAAAGACGATGGAAGTCTATATTGATGATATGTTGGTAAAATAAACACAAGCACAATACCATTTCCAGCATCTCTCTACTGCTTTTGATATTTTACGCAGGTATAATATGAAGCTAAATCCAGAAAAATGCGCTTTTGGAGTGCAATCAGGTAAAGTTTTGGGTTTCCTTGTATCGAACAGAGGAATAGAGGTAAATCCTGCTCAAATTAAAGCTATAGTGGAAATACCTGATATTTTAACAAATAAAAAGGAAGTTCAAAGACTAATAGGGAGAATAACAGCTTTAGGAAGGTTTATTTCTAAGTCTTTCGAAAAAAGTTTTAAATTCTTCTCAGTTCTCAAAAAGCAGAATCAGTTCGAATGGACTGAAGAATGTCAGCAAGCCCTCAAGAATCTGAAGATTTATCTATCGAAACCACCACTGCTTTCAAAGCCAAAAGAAGGGGAAATATTGTACATCTACCTGGCTGTCTCAGAAATTGTTGTAAGTGCAGTATTGGTAAGAGAAGAAAAAGGTAAACAATCACCTATCTATTATGTAAGTAAAACTTTGCTAGATGCTGAGACTAGATATCCACATCTGGAAAAGTTAGCCTTAGCTTTAATAATGGCATCTAGAAAATTACGACCCTATTTTCAATGCCACCCAATCACCGTTGTGACCTCATATCCTTTAAGAAATATTCTGCATAAACAGGAATTGTCAGGAAGATTAGCCAAGTGGGCCATAGAATTAAGTGAGCATGAAATAATCTATCAGCCTAGGACTGCAATTAAGTCTCAAATACTAGCTGATTTTGTTGCTGACTTTAGTAATAGCATTGTATCTGAAGTAGAAAAAGAGTTACAACTCTTTAACGGTGTTAATCCAGGCCTATGGACCTTGTTCACCGATGGTTCTTCAAATATAAAAGGCGTCGGCTTAGGCATAGTCTTAATATCACCCATGGGAGAAAAGACACGGAAATCTATCAAGTGTTATCCTATAACTAACAATGAAGAAGCGTATAAAGTTGTTATTGCAGGGCTTGAACTCGCACATGAGCTCTCAATCGAGCAAATTGTGATCAACATCGACTCCCAACTGGTAGTAAATCAGATATAGGGGACTTACATCGCTCGAGAGACTAGAATGCAACAGTATCTTGAAAAAGCAGGAGAGCTCGTGAGACAATTCAAAACATGGAAGGTAATGCAAATACCTAGAGAGGAAAA
>ML384795.1:56728-90719 GCA_005239525.1 Nicotiana knightiana
GAGAGCTCGTGAGACAATTCAAAACATGGAAGGTAATGCAAATACTTAGAGATTAAAATGTAGAAGCAGATGCATTAGCTAACGTCATAGCAGTCACGAAAGTAACGAACAAAGACAATGCAATTGTCGTCCAACTATTTCATTCAATAATAGACCAGGACAGGAATGAGGTAACTTTCAACAACCTAACCTGGGACTGGAGAAACGAAATTCTTAATTTTTTGCAGAATGGCACCGTACCTGAAGACAGGAAAGCAGCTCAAGCACTTCGCCGCAAAGCTGCACGGTACTGCCTTATTCGCAACTCACTTTATCGCAAGATGTTCGGAGGACCCCTAGAAAAATGCCTCGAACCTAACCAAACGGAATTTGTGATGAAAGAAGTCCACGAAGGACATTGTGGAAATCACTCAGGGGCGAGATCCTTAGTGAAAACCCTAATCAGAGATGGATACTATTGGCCTAAGATGGAAGAAGAAGCCGAGAACTTCGTATCCAAATGTGACAGGTGCCAAAGGTTTGCCAATAACATGCATCGACCAGCGGAATTATTGCATCCAATAATATCCCCATGGACTTTCATGAAATGGGGTATGGACATAGTGGGACCTCTTCCCACAGCCAAAGGACATGTACGGTTTTTACTCGTGTTAACCGACTATCTTACAAAATGGGTAGAGGCAGAAGCATTTAAACAAGTGCGAGAAAAGGAAGTTAAAAGCTTCTTATGGCAAAACAGAATATGCCGCTTTGGAATACCAAAGGAAATCGTGTGCGATAATGGCCCACAATTCATAGGCTCGCAAATCACAGAATTCTTCGAAAGTTGGAAAATCAAGCGAATCACTTCAATGTTGTACAACCCCGTGGCTAATGGTCAAGCTAATCCAATGTATAAGGTCATCATCAATAATATAAAGAAGCGGCTGGATAAAGCTAAAGGAAACTGGCTTATTGAGTTACCAGCGGTACTATGGGCATACAGAACAACTTCAAAAATAGCCACGGGAGAAACTCCGTTCGCACTTGTTTATGGCTCAGAAGCCTTAATACCTGTGGAGATTGGCGAACCAAGCATAAGGTTCTCAACAGCCATGGAGGGAGAAAACGACGACGAATTGAGGACCAACCTGGACCTGCTCGAACCACAGAGAGAAGCAGCATTGATACGGATGGCAGCTTAAAAAAAATCATAGAGCGTTATTACAACCGTAAAGCTCATCTCAGGTACTTCAAGATTGGGGACTTCGTCCTCAAAAAAGTCTTTCAATCAACGAAAGAAGCAGGTGCAGGAAAGCTAAATCCAAACTGGGAAGGGCCTTACAAAATCCGAGGCATAGGTGGGAAAGGCGCCTATGAGTTGGAAGCTATGGACGGCAGAGTTCTACCAACAAGCTGGAACGCCATCCACCTAAAGAAGTATTACTTCTAAAGGAAAATAATACCCCTCGTCAGGTATCACACGTTCGATTTTATTTTGAACAGTTAAAAATTTTTACTAACTTTTTTAGATGATAGGCATAAAGCTAACCCATCACCAGATGATGCTATTAGACCTGCAAAGACGCGAGGAAATAACACAATTCCCGGTCTAGGGTTACACTTTTGATGGACGTTTTAAAAGGGTCAAGCAGCCATCATATAAAAAACTATATACCTTCGAGTCCGGAATGTTTTTCTTTTTCAGGAAAAGGACCACAAGGAAGGAATAATCAAGTGCTCGAGATTTCATTCTTCAAAGCTCAAACACTTGGGGGACTATANTACAGTATGGAAGGCTAAGACGAATCAAAGAAGACTATCAGAAAGTCAAAAGCTCGAGCCTGAAGACCCATCTACCCAATAAGACAAGTGACACGAGCAGAATCGAAATTAATCAAAAGAGCCATCCAAATACAAAGCCTAATGCAAAAAGCAAAAACCTTCGAACATATTCAGGTTGAAAGGCAAAATATTATTCACGAGAAATAAATGTACATCTTTATACTTATTCAAAGTTGTTGTAACAAAAACAGTTAGGGGTAAAAGATCATTATCAATGTACTCATTCAAAAAATTGTTCTCAAATAAAACAATTACGGATGAAAGATCTAAATCCTTGTATTTGTTCAAGAAACTATTATCAAATAAAAACGTTTACGAATAAGAAAACATTTCCCTCGTACTTATTAGAAAACTTTTTCCAAAACAGTTGCAGGTAAAAACTCCGATCTTTATAAAAACTATTACTAGTAAAAAACAGTTGTTTCCTTGTATTAATATCAAAAAATTGTTACCTATGAAAAACAGTTACGAAATACAAGAGTATATCAAATTTGTTAAACAACAACAGTTGCAAACATGAGTTTTTGATGATAATCAAACACATGTAAAATGTCATGGAAGTTCAAACAAAAAACTTTCCTTGGAAACATTCTTAAACATGTGTAAAATTCCTATCACTCTATTGCATTATCATGAAGTTGAGACGTCTTCTTCATGTCAATTATAAAGGGCCCTCTTCCATAAACTATGCCTATTACAAAAGGCACACATTTAATATGACATCGTACCTATTACAAAAAAGGTACGAGTAGTCTAAAGCATTCCACATGCAAAACTCGAAGGTAAAACTAAACCCTCGAAAAATGAAGCATGCAAAAGACTTAAAGAGTGAAACAAAAACTCAACAAAAGTCGAACTAACATTAATATATTAAAACGGCTAAAACTAAGTATCAACTTATACTTAGCCGTATAAATTTTTTATATACATTGTGGCGCCCTAAGTTGTCATTTGTAGACTTTAAAGAAATCCAAATTTACCCCCGAGGGATGAACCAACTAAATTTCTTCAAGAGAGGGGTTGACTTCACTGGAAGAAGGAGGGGGAGAAACTAGGGATGAAGAGACATGAGCGGCTAGAATCTCACCATCAGGTGAAGAGAGGTTATGACCTTGTTGAGCCTTCTCCATGGCTTCCTTGGTTTTAGCTATTTCAGCACTAAGGTCAAAACCCTCTTGACTCGTTTCCATCAATGTGTCAAGGCGAGAATTCNATCTAAAGCCTTACGAAGGTCCTCTTGAGTACAAGTGAGTGATTGCACAAGCTCGCCTAAGTATTCCTCCTTCTGCCCCAATAAGTTTTTCAAGTCTCTAATCTCCTCCGAGGCACGGGACAGCTGCTCAGCGAACGAAGACTCCAGAACACTCTTGTCTTTATCAGCCTGACTGGAAGAAGCCTTCTCTACTGCCAGTTCTGCTGCCATGAGTCTCATATGCCGCTTCAAGGTACTCCTTTCCTCTTCTAAAGCATCCACGTTGATCCTTAGGCTATCATACTGTGCTTTCCAATTATCAACATCGGGCTGCAACTCTTTTGTCTCCTGGTCCGTGTTTGAAATCCTCTTCATAAGCTCTTCCTATAAGGTTAATCTAGAAGAAATAAACCAGTCAGATATGGTAAATTTCATATACAAAAATGAAAGAGGATACCTTGCATCATACCTTCAAAGAAGTATGCATGACCTCATTGGCCCATGTAAGAGCACCGTGGCTTGCTAGATTGGCTTTCTCAGACGGACCTATCAAAGGATTGAGCCACACTTCGGGCTCACCCGTTTTCTTGAAAAGGTTCCCCTCAGCTGGAACCTCTATTACCACCTGCCGCATATGTCTGCTGGAAAACCCTACTTCCCTAACGGAAGGCATAGAAGCAGGCAGAGATGAAACAGAAACATGCACGGAGGGTTGAGGAGCTGGAGAAGCCACGGGTAAAGCAGCAGGCACAAAGGGTTGACGAGTCGAGGAAGTTACAGTCAAAGCAACAGCAGAAGCCGAAATAGCCAAAAGAACAGACAAGACAGCTTCTCTCAAAGAAGCAGGAAAGACAGCAGCCAAAGGGACATCGTCATGAGCAAGATCAACACCCTCATGAATAGGGGAATGTGAAACATCATCAAGGATAGGGGCTCAATCACAGACACGGAAGGCAAGGTTAAAGGTGTAAGATCATCATCTGAAACCACCCGCCTTGTCTTGGACTGTGCACTAAAGCACCTTCTTCTTCTTCTACTACGGAACGAGACTCACCTATCTTCCTCTTCGAGGAAGATGAACCAACAATAACTTTTTGCGCCTGAGCAAAAGACATCTTCAGGATAGATGAAGTAGACCCCCCACGAGCCCCTATTAAAAGGGAAAAAGTTAAACGACAAAGAAAGAAAAGAATCGAGTAAGGAAAGAAACAAGAACAAGAGCATCACTTACCGTGGGTGTTTACATGCCAACCATACCTCCCATCGAGGTACTTCCAAGATCTCTCTTCTGAAGGAGCAACAGAAAACAATTTTTCTACCCAATCACGTATACCAGAGACATTCTCAACAGTATTCATGATTGCTGAGAGAAGAAGAAATAGATACAGTGTTAATAAAACATCTCAAGTCAAACGAGAAAAAGTAAATAAATGTGAGCTAAATCATACTCACGTGCGCGATTCCACTTCTCAGGGAAGGGAAGATTTTCTTCACCCACTAAACCAACAGTGGGTACAACAACATACCGGAGGTAGCAACCCCTATCCTTATCATCTCCAGGGGTTACCAACACTCTTTTTCTTCTAGCAGTCAGAGTAAAAAACCCTTCACGAAATAAGGTAGGGGAGTAGATATGAATCAGGTGGTTGAAAGTAAAAGGAACCGAGGCTAAAGAAGCCAAACTCCTAAGACATGCGACAACTCGCCACACAAGCGGACCAACTTGTCCTAAGCAGATATTGAAAAAATGGCAGAACTCAATTATGACTGGGTCAATGGGGGGTCTAAACCCTAGAGTGAAAGGGTACGTATAAACAAAAGAATATCCCGTCTTGTAAGACGTTATTCTTTGATTACTATTCGGAATATAGACAGGGAAGTCAGACCTCCAAAAGCACTTCCTACGAACAAGGAAAATCCGACCCTCAGTTATAAATGTTGAATATCTTTCGACACTTTCAAGAGAAGAAGATTGGTCTACAAGAGCTTGACTATCCCTAGCAAAAACAAACTCAGTAGGGACAATTTCATCGACTCCAGGTTCACGAAGGCGTTCACCTCTACCTCTAGACAAAGACCGAGAAACCCTAAACCTTGGAGAAACTAGAGATCTAGTGGAGGGAGAAGGAACTATCTGAGAAGAAGAGGAGACCCTCGAAGGATTGGATCCTAGACTTCTAAGTCTACCACCTCTCTGACTCCTAGTCGGAGCAAAAGATGGCGTTAAACTTTCAATATCTATTACTCCTTGAGGTTGTTTGAAGAAGACATGTTTACAAAGGCAAAAAGAAAGTTCTTTACAAAAAACAAAGTTAGAAAAGTGTTTCGTGGAAGAAAAGAAAAGAAGAAAGGTATTTATACTGGAGGACAACCGTCGAACATGGGAAAAAAAGAAAAATAATTATGAAAAGTCATAATTGAAGATGTCACTTCGGGACTGGCACAACCGCAAAAAGCCCTAAAAGGTGCCGAGTAAATGCAGAACCAATCCGAAAAGGACACGTGGTATGAGCATTAAATGGAAGTGACAAACGACGCCTATGGTGCAGAGAAGGATACAATGATTCGAGGAAAAGCGGCGGNAAGTGGGGGGACTATCTGTATTAGTAAAAAAGAGTTTCACACGTAAGCCAGCTTTTGACAACTCAGCCAGTCACGTGGACACAGGAAAACGCGACAGCTGGATGTGATTCATTGAAGAGGTACGGTAAAAAGAGGCACGATTCAGTAAACCCTCGAGCTTATCAGCCTCGGAAAACTCAACCTGATCAAAACAGGAGAGAGGCACGATCAGAATGAATCTAGACAAAGCTACGGGCAGATTCAAAGACCCACAATTGATTACTCGAACGTTATGTAACCGTACCCCAATTACCGTTATCCTTTGTAACGCCTCATTAATGTCATAATTAGTCATTAATGAGCAACCATAGCAAGAGTTGTACGTTATAGGAATCCCTTATATAAGGGAGGGGAATACAGCTTGTAAAGGCATCTGATTCTCGAATATAATTGACTTCGCTTTTCTATATTTCTGCAATATTGTCTGTTATTCATTTTTCTCAATTTCCTTGATTATTAGTAACCCGTGTTCATCTTAAGAATAAGCTTTAGTCGAAGGGTCTAATTCTTTGGTTAAACAGTGTTGAGTTAAATAAGAAGATTTAAATTAGTATTCTTTCAACAATGTGTGTAAGACATGAAAGAAGATTAAAACCAGAAAGAGAATAAATAATTTCAGAGGAAATAAGAGAAGAAGAAGAAGAAGAAGAAGAAGAAGAAGGTGAAAAACGAAGAAGAAAGATTAGTATCTACACACGTTATGCCACATCGGCGACGAGGGAGTTTTAATACGAATGGCAATATAGTTGAGGGTGATTTTGGGGACACCAAATAGTTTAAGTAGGAAACTGATAAAAATATAATAGTTTAAGGGAATTTTAGGGTATTAACTCAATATAAAAGCATTGAACTTACAAACAAGAAATTGAATGCTTTGCCGGCCTTCGGCACTTCAGGAGGGAGTTTGTCCGGCCAAATCCAGAAGGGTAAGTACATTCTGCCGAAACGAAAGGAGCTTTTGGGAGGGTTTTGACCTTTGTGAAATTGGGGGTTTTTCTAAAAATTTTCAAGTTACAATGACTTTTAATCCTTCTCTCGGACTTTAGAAATCGTTCTTTTCCCTTTTTTTGTGTTTTTTTTTTCTTTCTAATTTGAGTAAGCCTATTTAAAATACTAGTACTACTACTAATGATTTAGAAATACGAACATTTTACTAAAATGACTTTTTTTTTTTTGCTTCACAAAATAAGATGATATATTTTCATTGCTCAGTGCATACATGTTAGCAGGCTAATGTTTGTGAAGGTCAGTTGCTGTTTGTGATGAGGATTCGTAATGCCCAACTGCATAAGATAGTTCAAATCTTGTTGTGGCTTTATATATTCCTGCTTCGAATCTTCTCCAGCGGCGTGCAACCAAAAGTGCCTATTTTTATTTAACCGCTTGTACTCATCTATCATCTACTCAATTGTCTTTGAGTTTAAAAATTCCTCTAGCGAGTTATTGCTTGAAAAAGATATTTCCTTTCGAAGACCATCAGGTAGACCTTTTCCCCTGAAAAATCAAACAAGTTGTTGAATGGTAAAAATTATAGTTGAAGGGGACAAACAATGAAGATGATAAACTGATTTGGCAAAGGCATAACCTCACTACCATTCCCCCATCCTGCCACCACCACCCATCCCTTTCCCTGCCACTACCCACCCATTTCGCCACCACACACTGTGCCAAAAAATTCCTATTCCCCTACATACACTACGTCCCTATTCCCGATCCCATCTTCAGTAGGGAAAAGATTAGATAGACTATGTAGAAAATTCTTCTGGCAGGAAAATAATGATATCAGAACCTACAACCTGGTAAAATGGGACTGGGTCAAACACGGGAGGTCTAGGGATCAAAATCTTGAAGATTTACAGTAAAGGTTGCTTGTCAAATGGTTATGGAGATTCTCTGAGAATTCAACGTTGTGGAGAGCAATTATTGAGGAAAATACGATTTACAGAATCCATGAATCACAAAGTTAGCACCTTCGCTGATTGACATTGGTATGTGGAAGTACATTAGAGCACAATGGGAATTTTTGCAATCCAGCACTTCTATCAAAGTGGGAGATACGAACAGAGCTAATTTTGGGAAGATATCTGTCTTGGCACTTCTCTGAAGGAATGTTATCATAACCTGTTTAGTCCATTCCGCCTGCCATAGTCTCGGAAAACTGGACAGAATAGGGTGGAACATCATTTTCAGAAGACCATTTAATGATTGGGAGGTCCAAGATTTCTGCTCACTGTTACAATAACTTCCGAATGCTCAATTCGTCTATGTTTTACAAGCCTGATATGTTGTCATGGAAGGGAGCTTCTGATGGCATATTCACTATCAAAAAAGGTTATCTAATTCTCTCCAACAATAGTGTTTCAAACTAATCCGGCCTTGGAAAAGAATCTAGAAAAGTGCAGCCCCAAACAAGGTATTTGCTTCACTTGGTTGGCAGCAAAAGAAGCTGTTCTAACACAGTGCAATCAACAAAAAAAGGCCAGATAATTTGTAGCAGATGCTCACTCTGTGATTGTCAATTAGAAGATGTCAACCACCTTCTCCTTCATTGTTCATTCACCTACCAATTATGATAACTTTCCTTCAGCATTATAGGCCTTGAATGGATAATATCTCCGCCACCACCCATCCCTTTCCCCATCATCACCCATCCACCACCCAACCCTGACACCACCTACCCACAACTAACCACTGCCACCACCCACCACCAACCTCTTTCCCATCCACCACCACCACCTGCCTAACCACAAGCTACCACCACCACCACCCCTCAACCCAGTACTATTAAATTAAACACATTGCTTAACGTGTATATATTAGTACACTATCCTACCATCTGGTCTACCCACTCAATAAAGAATGGCTTTATTATAACGAAAATCACATGCAAGGAAAGATTTAAAAAAAAAAACAACAACAACAACCACCATAACTAGTATGCTCCTATTTCTTTTAATATTACAATGAAGATCACATGCAAGAAAAAAATAAAAAATTATATTTAAATAAAAAAAACAATGACCATAACGAGTACACGCCAATTTATTTTAATATCATAATGAAAACCACAAATAACAAAACACATGCAAGAAAAAATTTAAAAAAAATATAAAATACAACAACCACAGTAAATGGAATCACAATGCAAGAAAAAATAAAATCACATGCAATAAAATTTAAAATATTATAATGAAATCACAGGTGTAATATAAAAGCATTGAACTTACAAACAAGAAATTAATCACTTTGGTGGACTCCGGCGCTCCACGAGGTAGTTTGTCTGGCCAAATCCAGAGGGTTAAGTACATTGTGCGGAAAATGAAAGGAGGTTTTTAGAGGGTTTTGGCCTTTGTGAAGTTGGGGGATTTTCTAAAAGTTTCTGTACGTATGGAGTTTGAAACAGTGACTTTTAATCCTTCACGCGGACTTCAAGAATCGTTCTTTATTTTCTCATTTGAGTAAGCCAACTTAAAATACTAGTACTATTACCTATGATTTGGAAATATGAACGTATCGTTTCGATTGATCAGGATAGTTGTATTACATCCAGTTGAGTAGTTGTTTGTTGATGAAGTAAATAATGTTATAAAGGCATCAAGATTCAAGAAGATGCGAGATAGAAGAATAAGCACAAAGGAAGTGGGATTGGTAGCTCTATTACGATGAAACCTATGTTATGGATAAAAAGCTAAGTTTTGACATGTGATTCAACGGGAGATAAACTATCACAACTACATAAATCTAAAAGGCAACTAGCATTAAGAGAGTTGTTTGGAGTTGATATTCCGTCAAAACATCGCTAGTTTCTCTCATTCCAAACACCAAAAACTACAAGCAGGAATCATTTTACAGACTTGTCTGATGGATTTATCAATTTTCCAAGAACGCCAGTTGAGTATAGTTATCCGCGGCTTCATACTGTGTGTCACCAGACCAACATTCTCCTCCATTCCCACTACTCCTTCCACTCCCTGTTTCTCGTCGCTACTTTTTATTTGTTTTAGAAAAAGCAGGGTTGAAAACATAGATATAATTTCCAGAATTCATACGGCTGAGTACACTTTTATTGCAACTTTAGATGAGATTTCTACACTTGAAAGTTTCATAAGTGATATGTTATATTTGGTTATTGGAACTTCCTGATTTTTGCTATTTTTGGTACCATACAAGAAAACGTGTAGTGACAGATAAACATGCAAATAGATTCGACGTAAATTAAGGACTCTATGCAGTTAGATTGGGATGCAAGGTTGGCTCTAGAGGTAGCAAAATGGTTAAAAGAAAAAACTTATCCACCCATATAATCCATCAAAAATGGATTGGATAATGAACATTTTTAAAACGGGATGAATATGATAAGAACATATTATCCACTTAGAAAATGGATAACCAATAGATACCTAATGGGTTTTTACTTTTATATTTGTAAAGCTTCAAATTGGGGGCTCCTCAAGGTTGGAAGACTAGATATTCCCCCAAGAGTGATTATATTCAAGAAGCCAATAACCGTTTTTTATCCGTATAAAATATGGGTCGGGTCATACAATTTATCCGTTTGTTGAATTATCCATTTTCGACCCGCTCATATCTAACCTGTCCCGACCGTTTGCCGCTCCAACTTGGCTCTATGCATACCACATATCTAGTTCATGCTCGTCAACAGCACCCACCCTCAATCCCCTCCATACCAAAGACATAAGACCTATAAAGAGGTACTAATGCATGTTTGATGGTCTAGAAAAAGATGTGTATTGAGTTTGATACTTCAAATATAAGAAGAATGATTTCTTTGCAATTGATTAAATAAAAGCAAACATTATAGCTGGAAGTAAAGTATTATGTCCTCCAATTTGTTGCAACCGTAATGACTGACTTTTTATAGAGTGCAAAATACTTTCTATTAACACTCGAAGTGGGAATCCATACAAATTTATTTCAACATCCGAAATAAAAATTAACTGACTAAAAGAATCTCTTCTTTACTGAACCTTCCCAATCAAATCAAATGCATACAATTATCAAAAGCGACTAATTTGTATATATTCAAAAACTAAGATACTATTTTCAAAAGTGCCTTGTGGAATTAATTCAACCTCTCTGCTCGAACAGAACGAAAAATGTATGACTTTTGTACATACATAATTTATATTTCACCAACAGACTTTGAAGTTAGAAATTCAGGTTGTTGTTATATTCACCTTCTCAGCTTTTCTTCTGTTGAGGGTCTCATGGAACACACCATCATCTCCTCCTGGTCACTGGCCACTGTACACAACCAATATTTAAAGATATTGAAAAACCTCAGTTATTTTCTTTGGACATAGACATGCATAACACAATCTACTGACCTTTTGAGTACAGAAAACTGTTGAGTGGGGCACTCTTTGGGCTTCCAACCAGGTGATGGAATCCAATAAGGATCATTTACACCGGCCTCTTTCTTGATGTTGACTAGGTCAGCATCTTCTAACCAATACTCAACTGCTCCCTCAGCATTGCTTCACCGGCGATAACGTTGAGTTCCTCCGGGAAAAAGCTCACCGTCAATGTTCTCGAGCAGATAATCCACCATGCCATGATCTCTAAAGCGCATATGTACCTCTGCTTTCAGGATAGGCTCAGGAATATGGATATTATCCCATGCACCTTTTGCCTTTTTTGTACTAGTTATTAAGCTAGTACTATATCTTTTTCTCTTTTGGTTCATGTTGGCCTCCACTTTTGCATCAGCTTCCTCTGTATTGGTAAAAAAATAGACTTCACAAGTGTGATATTTCTGATGACAAGGCAATCTACGTGGATCAATGGAAATATGACAGCTGGTCCGAAGTTTAGAAAGAAGTACCGACAAAGAGGAACGAAATAGCATACACACGAGACAATTAGATGCGGGAGTTCTAGTCAAATTGAGGAGTTAAAGAGACACGGTCAGAATGAACCAAGGCAGAATAAAGGGCAGATTCAAAGATCTTCAATCAATGAGCTCAACGTTATATAATCTTCACGCAACATTTACGATTACCAATTGTAACGTTACATTAATGATAGTATTAGACATTAATGCTCAATCATTAAGAAGAGTAGACGTTATATTAAGAAATTCCTTATAAAAGTGAGTAAAATCTCACTTGTATAGAGACGTTCGAACCACTACTGAAATATACTTACTTTTATATGATCTTATTGCTTTCTTATTTACAAGTCTAATTCTTATTATTCAGTTATCAGAAGCCCGAATACTTCTTAAATAGCTTTGACTAAGAATCTAATTCTTTGGTTAAACAAATTGGTTCCGTTACCGGGACTCTGATAATCTTTGTTTTTTCTCAAATAACCTTTATCGAATCATGTTGAATACCAACGACAACAAACAACTGGAACCCCAGTTCCATCGCCTCAGGATTCCCACGAGGTTCAAGGGACAACTCCCCAGAAAGATCTATAACTCACAACAATGATCAAACTGGAAACGAGCAAATAGGAGAACAAGACCCTATGAAGCAGATGGTTGGTGAATATGTGAGTGAAGTTCTTCAAGCTTTCATGAGGGGGCTACCAACTGCGTCACCTACGCCTCTTCCAAACAACATGGCGACTGTAGAAAATCCACAATTTGGACTAGCAAATTCAGGAAGTAGAGGCACTCTAAATGAATCACTTGAAGGAAGACCAGGTATGTCTAATAATTCAGATTTACAATCTTTAATACTAACCTTGAAAAAACAGGTGAAGGAACAAAACGATTGCATCGAGCAAATTCCTGGAGTACCACCTGTCATCAAGGGTATTGATATTGATAAATACTCTCAGCAACCCTGGAAGCCAAGTGCAGCTGGTAGCCCCCAAGAAATTCCTTTGCCGATTCCCAAGAAATTATAAATGCCTGACATACCAAAGCATGATGGAACAACTTATCCGTGTGATCATGTTACTCCTTTTACCACAAGAGTAAAACGCAACGACCTGAGTAAGCAAGAAATTGAATCTTTGTTGGTCAAATAGTTTGGAGATACACTCACCAAAGTAGCATTAACATGGTATTCTCTCTTGCCCAAAAATTCTATTGATTCTTTTGCTGAGCTTGCAGATTTGTTTATAAAAGCACATTCCAGTGCGCAAAAAGTGGAAAAAAGAATGGAAGACATATTCAAAATAAAATAGGGAGATACAGAGTTGCTTCGTGAATTCGTAGACAGGTTTCAACGTGAAAGGATGCTTCTACCAAAAGTACTTGACAATTGGGCAGCTATGGCTTTTGCAAGTAATTTGAACGATAAAAGCTCTGAAGCCACAAGGAGACTCAAAGAAAGCTTGAGAGAGTTTCAACTACGATATGAAACGATGTTTCTAATAGGTACAACACCAAATTACGAATTGAAGAAGATATTATTGCCCAATCAAAAGCAGAAGACAAGATGAGTTCTAGACGCTCTGAATCAGAAAGGAGAACTGACAAAAACAGGTACGATCTGTACATGGGACCTTCGGGACGAGAGGCTCGTTCCAAATCTGAAAACCCACAGTCTGATCACAGACCGTCAAATAGAGATTTGAGATCATCATCATCAAGATCCAGAAAGGATCAAAATGAGCGAAATAGACGTAATACAAGAATTGGAGATTACAATTTCAATGTAAGTACTTCTGAATTAATTACAGTATTAAGAAATATGGGTGATAAAGTTCGATGGCCCAAAGAAATGAGATCGAATCCAAACAGAAGGAACCCAAACTTCTGGTGTGAATTTCACAATGATCATAGGTACAAAACATCAGACTGCAGGTTATTGCAAGGTGAGGTAGAACACTTATTAAAACAAGGTTATTTAACAGAATTGTTTAGTGAAAAAGGTAAACAGGCATATATGAAGAATAGGCAGGAGCCCCCAAAACCACCATCTCCGAAGAGAACTGTAAATGTGATAAATGGAGGAGAGGAGGTAAATGGCGTAACTTATACTTCAGCAAGAAGGATGACCAAGTTCACAGTGACCCACGGGAAACGGACTCGTGAGACTTTGGAGGTTGACAGCATCTCATTCGATGACTTAGATGCTGATGGATTACTGCTTCCACATAACGACGCACTGGTAATATCTCTACTTATACATGACACTAACGTGAAAAGAGTATTGATTGATCCAGGTAGCTCGGTCAATATCATTTTGCTGAGGGTTATGGAAGGGATGTTAATGGGGGACCGTGTAATTCCAAAAGCACGTTCCTTGTCCGGATTCGACAACTCTACTCTCATAACAAAAGGATAAATTGAGCTTAATACCTATGTAGAAGGCGACGTCAAGGAAACGAAATTTCAAGTTATAGATACAAATATGGCTTATAATGTAATCATTGGGAGACAATGGATCCATGACATGGATGCAGTACCATCTACTCTGCATCAGGTAATCAAATTCCCTTCCAAATGGGGAATCCAGCAGATTCGAGGTGATCAGTAGACTTCAAAAAACATCAACTCAGTGATGCATTCCAATAAAAAAGAAATAGCGGAAGTATCAAAAGACGAGGGAGCAACTCGAACAGACACGGAAGAAAATAATAAAGACACAGTGAATCAAATCACCACGGATATCGCATCAAGACATACGGACATGGATTCCAGACGTGATGTTATTCAAGAACCAGAAGAGAATGAAAATATCAAGACAACGACTGAGAGCTCGAAGCTGTTCCACTATTCGAGCTTAAACCTGAGCAAAAATCCCACATAGGAGTAATGCTAAGCCCGACTAGAAGAGGTAAGTTAATTGAATATTTAAAAGTTAACGCAGATTGTTTTGCTTGGTCCCATTCAGATATGACAGGTATACCCCCAGAATTGATGACTCATAAACTAAATGAAGACCCATCCTTCGTACCTATAAAGCAAAAGAAAGAAAGCAGGGATCGTTCAAGAATCAAGTGATCGATGAAGAGAGAGACTTATTGTTACAAAGTCATGCCTTTTGGCTTGAAAAATGCTGGAGCCACGTATCAAAGGCTAGTGACCAATATGTTCCAGGAACATCTGGGGAAAATAATGGAGGTATACATTGATGACATGTTGGTAAAGTCAACGCAGGCTAAAGATAATTTCTAACATCTCTCAACTACTTTCGAGATCCTCCGCAGGTATAACATGAAATTAAATCCAGAAAAATGCGCCTTTGGCATCGAATCGGGTAAATTTTTGGGTTTTCTCGTATCAAATAGAGGCATTGAAGTAAATACTGCTCAAATTAAAGCTATTGAAGAAATACCTGATATAATCACGAGCAAAAAAGAAGTTCAAAGATTAACAGGTAGGATTGCAGCTTTAGGAAGATTCATCTCCAGATCTTCAGAGAAGAGCTTTAGGAAGATTCATCTCAACAAGCTCTTAAAGACTTGAAGGCTTATCTATCAAATTCCCCACTGCTGTCTAAATCAAAGGAAGGGGAAAGGTTATACATTTATCTTGTTATTGCAGAAATAGCCGTAAGTGCAGTCCTGGTAAGGGAGGACAAAGGTAAGCAATCTCCTATCTACTATGTAAGTGAGTCCTTACTAGATGCTGAAACTAGATATCTTCATCTAGAAAAATTAGCCTTGTCTCTAATCATGACGCTAGAAAGTTAAGACCGTACTTTCAGTGTCACCCAATTACTGTTGTAACTTCGTATCCTTTGAGAAATATTTTGCATAAGCAAGAACTGTCAGGTAGACTGGCTAAACGGGCAATAGAACTAAGCGAATATAACATAGTCTATCAACCTAGGACTGCAATAAAGTCTCAGTTTTTAGTCGATTTTGTCGCTGATTTTAACACTAGCATAATTCCTGAAGTAGAAAACGAATTACAAATCTTTACCGGAGCTAATCCAGGAATATGTATTCATTGACGGCTCTTCTAATATTAAAGGAGCCGGGTTGGGAATTGTTTTGAACCAACTTCGGGTGAAAAGATAAGGCAAACTATTAAATATTATCCCATCACTAAAAATGAAGCAGAGTACGAAGTTGTCATTGAAGGACTCGAATCAGCACGAGAACTCTCAATTGAGCAGGTCGTGATCAAAAGTGACTCTCAACTAGTGGTGAACCAGATGCAGGGGACTTATACTGCTAGAGAGACTTGAATGCAACAGTATCTGGAAAAGGCACGAGACCTGGTGAGGAAATTCCAGTCATGGAAGATTATGCAAGTATCTAGAGAGGAAAACGCAGAAGCGGATGCTTAACTAATCTTGCAGCAGTTACCAATGTAATGAATAAAGACAATGCCGTTGTGATACACTTATTTCATTCAGCAATTGACCAGGACAAGAATGAGGTAACATTTAATAATCTAACCTGGGATTGGAGAAACGAAATTATAAATATTTTGTAGAATGGTACCGTGCCTGAAGATAAGAAAGAAGCTCGAGCACTTCGCCGAAAAGCTGCACGGTACTGCCTAGTTCGTGACACTCTGTATCGCAAAATGTTTGGAGTTCCCCTCGCAAGGTGCCTTGGACCTAATCAAACTGAGTACGTGATGAAAGAAGTACACGAAGGACATTGTGGGAACCACGCAGGTGCAAGGTCCTTAGTCAAAACTCTAATCAGAGTAGGGTACTATTGGCCTAAGATGGAAGAGGACACTGAAGATTTCATAGCTAAATGCGATAAATGTCAGTGATATGCTAACAATATTCGTTGGCCCGCAGAATTACTACACCCGGTTGTATCACCTTGGCCATTTATGAAATGGGGAATGGATAAAGTAGGACCTCTACCCCCAGCCAGAGGAAAGGTACGATTTTTACTTGTATTAACAGATTATTTCCCAAAATGGGTGGAGGCAAATGCTTTTAAACAAGTGCGAGAAAAAGAAGTGAAAAGATTCATATGTCGAAACATCATATGCCGTTTTGGTGTACCGAAGGAAATTGTATGTGACAATGGCCCATAATTCATAGGCTCACAAATCACAGAATTCTTCCAAAGCTGGCAAATCAAATGAATCACTTCTTCACGATATCATCCCGTGGCTAATGCGCAAGCTGAGTAAACAAATAAAATCATTGTTAACAATCTGAATAAACAATTGGAAAAAGCTAAGGGAAATTGACCTGAAGAACTACCGGCAGTATTATGGGCTTATAGAACTACTGCAAAGACAGCCACGGGAGAAACCCGATTCGTGCTTGTTTACGGCTCAGAAGCTCTAATACCAGTGGAAATTGGTGAACCGAGCATGAGATTCACAACAACAACAGAAGAAACAAACAATGACGAGTTAAGAACAAATCTGGATTTACTCGAGCAAAGGAGAGAAGCTACTTTAATACGCATGGCAGCTCAAAAGCAAATCATAGAGCAATATTACAACAGAAAAGCTCACCTCAGATATTTCAAAGTTGGGGACTTTGTCCTTGAGAAAGTTTTTCAACCAACAAAGGAGGCTGGAGCAGGAAAATTAAATCCAAATTGGGAAGTACCCTACAAAATGCGTGGTATTGCTGGAAAAGGTGCTTATGAGCGGGAAACCATGGATGGAAGAATTTTACCAACAAGTTGGAATGTTGTTCACTTGAAGAAATATTACTTCTAAGGAAAAGGAATACCCATGGTCAGGTATCATTACGTTCAATTTTATTTAGTACAACTAAATTATACTAACCACTTTAGATGATAGGAAAAAAGTTAACCCCTAACCAGATGATGATATTAGACCTGAATAGACACAAGGAAAAAACTGAATTCCCGGTCTAGGGTTACAACTTTCTGATGGACGTTTCAAAGGGTTAAGCAGTCATCATCTAAACTATACACCTTCGAGTCCCTATGTTTTTCCTTTTCAGGAAAAAAGACCACAAGAAAGGAATAGTCAAGTGCTCAAGATTTCATTCTTCAAAGATCAAACACTTGGTGGAATATACAGTATGGAAGAGGAAAAGAAGACTATCAAAAGATTCAAAGTTCAAGCCTAAAGATCCATTTTTCCCAACAAGTCAAAAGTTATGAGCAGAATCAAAGAGCCAAAGACAAAAACACCAAAGCCTGATTCAGAAACCTACAAAGAACATACTCGTGAATGTAAACGAATGTTTAGGTTAAAGGTCAAATTTAGTTACGGGTAGAAATTCATACCCCCGTGTTTATTCAAAACCTGTTGTAAAAGAAAATAGCTACGAAAGAGTCATAGACGATGCTCAAACACATGTAAAATGTTAAGAAAGTTCGAATAATATAAAGACTTTCTCCAAAAACATTATTCGGAAAAAACATGTGAATTCCTATCTCTCTTTTGTATGTTTAAATCATTATGAAGTTGAGACGTTTTCTTCATTAAGTGTCATTCATAAAAGGGCCCTCTTTTATAAATCCTGCTTATTTAAAAAATACATGAAATACTGAAGCATTTTTTAATGCAAAATTAAATAGCAAGGGGTAAAACAAAAACCCGAACATAAAGCATGCAAACACTTAAGAGTGAAATGAAAACTCGAAAAAACACAAGTCATGTTAAGAAATGTAAATATTAATATTATATAATGGTAAAAACTAAGTATTAACTTAGTATAAATCAAATTTGTTCATACAAAGTTGCCCCTAAGTTGTCATTGGGGACTTACTAAACCAAACTTCACCCCCAAAATGGGACCGGGGGTAACCACCAATTGGTCCAAAAGAACCAAAGAAAAAAGAGGGGTTGATAAACACTTTCACTAGACACTGGGGGGATTATCCTCATCAGCCGGAGGGGCGGCTTGAGATGGCGAGTCTTGGGCAGAAGCTTCATCAGGAACGATCTCATCACCCATTGGAACTTCAACTTCAGGTGATGAAAAATTTTGACTTTGCCGAGACTTTTCAATCGTCTCCTTGGTTTTGGCAATTTCTACTTCTAAGGCAAAATTTTCTTGGCCCATTTCTGTCAATGTGTCAAGCCATGCATTCAAATAATCCCAACTTACATCAACAACTGCCTTATCCTCAAGAGCCTCGTAATATTTCTCTCATTGTTTAATATCGACTCTCAGCTCAGCTCTTTCAACCACGACAGCATCATAAGAAGCCTGCAAAGAGGCAAGAGATCTTTCCAGAAATTGAATCGTGTTTGAAGATTCACGGAGGTCCTATTGGGTCTGAGTAAGTGATTGCACAAGTTCACCAGCATAAGCCTCTTTCTGGTCCAACAAAGCCTTAAAGCTTCTTATCTCTTTAGTAGCATGGGAAAGTTGCTCCGCAAAGGAAGACTCTAGGATGTTCTTATCCTTGCCTGCTTGACTTGATGAAGCCTTCTCGATGGCCAATTCCGCTGCAATTACTCTGATTTTCTGCTCCAAGGTACACTTCTCCTCCTCTATTGCCTCCATATCAAGCTGAAGACTCTCGAATTGCTCCTTCCAGTTATCAACCTCGGTATGATAGTTATTCGCTAATTGCTCCATATGAACGATCCTTTTCATCAATTCTGTACCAATAAGATCAATCTGCACAAAAAGAGAAGTTAGATACGGTAAAGGATATAAAAAAAATTTAAAAAAAAGGGGGGAACGATATAAAGGATACCTTAAGGATGAGTGTACAATCTCGTTCATCCAAGTTAAGGAGCTATGACTTTCCAACTTAGACTTCTCAACCGTGCCTATCAGAGGCTTCAACCACACATCCGCTGGCCTGATTTCTTTAAGAGGCTACCTCCCGCAGGAACCTCTATCATAATTTGCTTCATATCCCCACTAGTGGAAGATCCTACTTCGACAATAGAAGGCACGGAAGTAGGGGCATATGAAGGAGTCACGGATGGAATAGGCAGGGGAGCAGAAACAGCAACATGTGCGGCAGATGAAAGTTCAACTGGAACAGATGGAGGAAAAATAGCAAGAGGTGCCTCCTCTGAAACTGTTCCAAAGCCTTGGTGGAATAATTGTTCAATTGATTCATTGGAAAAAGAAGGAGTTGCATCTTCAGGAGCGGAATGATCTGACTCAGGCATGGAAGGTGGATCAGTAACTGGAGTAGATTCGTCGTCAGACACGACCTTTCTTCTCCGTGACCTCCGAATCAGCCTACCTTCCTCCTGCTCTTCTTCATCTTCCAAGGTCCGAGACCCACTTGCTTTCCTTTTATGAAGAGGAGTTCACAATAATTTCTTGGGTCTTGGCTAAAGAAAGTTTCGAAGCAGATACAGCAACAACAGAGACCGCGCAAACGGGAAACCCTAACAAATAAAAGGGATTAGAGAAGCTTAAAAGGAGAAAGAAAGGAAATATAAAAAAAAAACTACCATGAGTTTTCACTTCCCAACCAAACATCGTCGAGAGGTACTTCCAAGAACGTTCTTCCATTGGAGCGATCAACAATAATTTTTCTACCCAACCACGGAAATCGGAGACCTCCTCAACGATTCCCATGGTTGCTGCAAAAAGAAATAAAATAGTCACGGTACTGAAGATTTATCAAAAAAATAATAATAAAGAATAAAGTGAGCAAAACTTTACTCACGTGCAAATTTTCACTTCTCAGGGAAGGGGAGATTTTCTTCACCTACCAAACCTTTAATAGGGACAGTAACATACCGTACATACCACCCTATCTTTATCATCATTAGGTATAACCAAAACTCTTTTACTTCTAGCCGCAAGAGTAAAAACTCCTTGGCGGAACAACATAGGAGAATAAAGATGAATGAGATGATGAAAAGTAAAAGAAACTGAAGCTAAGGTGGAAAAATATCTAAGTCATACTACTGCCCTCCAGATAAGAGGACCGATCTGTCCCAAGCACACATTAAAAAATTGACTATGATGACAGGGTCGATGGGAGGCTTGAATCCTAAAGTAAAGGGGCAAGTATACACAAAAGAATACCCAGTTCTATAAGAGGTTATTCTCTGATTCTCATTGGGAACTAATACTGGAAAGTCATATTTCCAATAACAATCTCTACGCACGAGTGAAACTAAACCCTCAGTGATTTTAGTAGGGTAAAGATCAGCACGATCATGAGATGTCATTGAAGAAAGCTTTTTTCTTATGGCCTCACTATCCCTTACAAAAGAAAACTCAGCAGGAACAATCACATCAATTTTTGGCTCACGAAGTGGTTCGTTAGGTTCTCTACTCTTAGAAGAAGATCTAGAAGCTCTAGCCCAAAAAGAAGACGAAGAAACAATAGCCCAAGAAGATGGCGGGGGAGTAATGTTGCAAGGAGAAGAAGAACCCCTAGAAGGTGTAGAACTCAAGCTTCTTAGTCTACCACCCCTCCTACTCCAGATTGGAGCATAAGAAGGAGATAGTTCGTCTACAATGATAACCTTCTTGGGTTCTTGATTTGAGGAAGACATATTTACGTGAAAGAGGAATTTACAAGTAATGAAGGAAAGTTATAAGTTTTTCATGAAAGCAAAGGTACAAAAAGGGGTATTTATACTCAGAGGCAACCGTAAAAAAAAAGGAAAAAAACACTTAGTTGAAAGTCATAATTAGAACTGTCACTTCATGACTGATGCAGCCGCAAAAAGCCCTAAAAGGCACTGATGAATTGCAGAATCAATCCGAGAATGCCATGTGGCACGAGCATTAAATGGAAGTGATAAGCGACACATACATTCAGAGACGGATGCAATGGTACGAGTGAAATGGCGGCAAAAAAATTTCCAATATAAATGAGTATCCACTTATCAAATATTTAATTGATAAATAAATGGTAAGTGGGGGAGACTATACGTGTTGATAAAAAATAGACTTCACACGTGTAATATTTCTGATGACAAGGAAATCTGCGTGGATCAATGGAAACATGACAGCTGGTCAGAAGTTTAGAAAGAAGTATGTGACAAAGAGGAACGAAATAGCATACACACGAGACAATTAGATGCGGGAGTTCCAGTCTAATTGAGGAGTTGAAGAGACACTGTCAGAATGAACCAAGGTAGAATAAAGGGCAGATTCAAAGATCTTCAATCAATGAGCTAAACGTTACATAATCTTCACGCAATAGTTACAATTACCAATTGTAACGTTACATTAATTATATTATTAGTCATTAATGCCCAATCATTAAGAAGAGTAGACGTTATATTAAGAAATTTCCTATAAAAGGGAGTAAAATCTCACTTGTATAGAGATGTTCGAACCACTACTGAAATATACTTACTTTTATATGATCTTATTGCTTTCTTATTTACAAGTCTAATTCTTAATATTCGGTTATCAGAATCCCGATTAAGAATCTAATTCTTTGGTTAAACATCCTCATCACTGTTTTCTTCAGCTTTTTCATCTTCTTGCTTTATTTCTTCAACAACGATATCATTTTCTGATTTCCTTCCTCCTCCTCATCCTCCTCTATCTTCGCCTTTGGAGTTTCATCTCCTTGTCCGGAAGGCTTCATATTATTGCCCGCTTCATGCCCCCCAGAAACTTTAGTGGTTCGCTGACCTCAGACCAGGAGAGGTTATCCCTCGGAGCAAAAGGTTGAGAATCCGAGTTCATCAGCAACCAGAAGTCCACAAGATGCTTCCTCTCTTCATATACGCGAGGAAGAACTTGACGAAGAAGAAGTTCATTGGCCAGATCTAGTCCCATATCGACTTGTACATCAAGATCTGGACACGTATCTTTGGTGCCACTATTAAAGTTCCTTAGAAGAGACCTCGTGCTCGGGCACCTCACTGTCACAAACCAATCAGTTTTCTCACTCACCTAGAAAAAATAAAAACATACCAAGTTATTTGAGATAATTTTATCCATGGTCGTTGAACTTTTGTGTTTATTACCCAAAAGTCACTTTTCTTTTTTTTTGTTACGTAAAAATCATTCAACTTTGTGTTCATTACACAAAATCACTTTTCTTTCTTTTGTTACACAAAAATCATTTTACTTTGCTCTAGTTATCACAAAAGTCACGTTTTTACTTGAAAAGCCTATTATGCCCTTGATATTATATAAACCTTCATATTTATGTAATACCTTCTATATTATATACTATATAATATATTTTGTCCTATGTATTTTCTTTATAAATAAAATAACTTAATATTATTTTATTTATTATTTTTATAATATATTCATATATTTAATTTTTTCTAACTTTATTTTTCAAGATATATTAGTAGCATTACAAAACAACTTTTTTTCAGCAATTCTTTTTTTTTGAATTTAATTGACCGAACCGACCAACTTTGGTCGGTATGCCCTTCCGACCTTCAAAATACCGACCACACATTAATAGTCGCGTTTTGGACGGTTATTGACCATTACCGACCAACTTTGGTCGATTTTTTTGAACGGTTTTTCCCGAATTTCTAGTAGTATAATTTTCAAATAATCAATTTCCCAGGTAAATCCCCAAGAAAATATCTCCAGCTAAATTCAGGTGTAGAGTTACCAGGTATTTTCCTTCAGATTAACATATGATTTTTTCTTATTTTTCTTTGTTTGTTTACCTGCGAATTTTCTCACGAAAATATACTTGCCGATTTATTTCTCTACCAATATATATTAAAGTTACTGGCAAATTTAATAACGCTACTAATATATTTTGAAAATTAATGTTAAAAAAAATTAAATATAGGAATATATTATAAAAATAATATTAAGTTATTTTATTTATAAATAAAATACATAGTTAAAAATATATTATATAGTACATAATATAGAAGGTATTACATAAATATGAAGGTTTATATAATATCAAGGGCATAATAGACTTTTCAAGTAAAAATGTGGCTTCTTTTTTTGGTAATGAAGACATATATTAAATACGCAAATTACGAGTCATTACATAAATCATTAAATCTGGGAATTGTTCTAGGACACGTAGCTCCTAGCTTGTCCCATTAAAAAATAGAAATAACAAAAGTAGGGGGATAGGTAGATCATTAAGCTTCCAAGAGTTGGTAAGTTGCTTCCGTTCTTCGCCATTGCGTCAGCTGCCTGATTTGCCTCTCTGTAGACATACTATAGTGGTGAGTCCCCTGCTTTACTCAGTAGGCATCTGCAATCATCAATTAGATTATAGGCACAATTCTTATTGTTAATTAAATTAACGAGTTCCTTACAATCTGTTTCTATGGTGAGGGGGAGGTAGTTGTTTTCTATAGCTAACTTCAGACCCTGTACTAGAGCTAAGGTTTCCATGTGTATGTTAGATGCATGGGAAGAACTCATGTTAAACCCCAATGTACATTCTCCATTACCTTGTCTGATAACTCCTCCTATGCCCCATTTTCCTATGTTTTCCCGGTCGGAGCCATCCACGTTGAGTTTATAGATGTTTTGTTCGGGCGACTTCCATTTAATGAGCATGATGTCTCTATTTGTAGATGGTCTATTTTGGTTTGTGGCCAAAAATTTATATTACAGTGCCTTACTTGCTATGTTTTTTAGTAGAAGGGGCTTGTTGCTATTCTTGAAAATCGTCTCGTTTCTATGTAGCCAGATGTGCCACAGGATAAAGGGGAGGATATCCGGCCAGCTGAGGTATTCATTGAAACGCGTGCTCGAGCTGCTTTGATTTTTTAGCCAGTTGTACATATTGTACTGGCCTGGCGAGTCTGGTGGGAGGGCCCTGAAGCCAATTAGATCACATATTATTTTTGAGTGCTTGCACCAGAAAAACATGTGGATTGTGCTTTCGTTAGTAGAGCTACAGATATTACATGTTGGGGAGCTGCTAATCTTCCTGTTGAAGAGCATCTGCGATGTGGGGAGTCTGTTATGAATAGTAGTCCATAGGAAGTATTTTATTTTATTGAGGGTGTTGATTTTCCATAACCATTTATAATCTCTTCTATCTTCCTTCTCACCCAACCCCCTATTAGTGAGTAGTTCATAAGTTGATTTTATTGTAAGGATCCCGTTGGGACTGTTGTTCCATTTGTATTGGTCTTCAATGGGTTGATATTGCTTGATGTATGTGCTGGTGATTTTGTTCTTAACTTTTGTTGGTAGCTGGAAAGATATGTTACTAAGGTTATAAGCGTTGTTTTCAATTATCTCGTTTAATAATTGATCTTGTTCATGGATCATTAGAGGGCCCTGGATTTGAGACCTTAATGTCTCCTTGTTGCCCAGCCAAGCATCCTCCCATGTTTTAATGAGTTGTCCATTCCCAACTGTCACGACCCAAATATTCCTTCGTTGGGTATCGTGATGGCACCTAGTCTTAAGGACTAGGTAAGCCTAATATTCATGGAATAACAACAATAATAAATAGAATCTAATATTTTTCTGAATAAATAATTCTTTACACATTGTATATTCCCAAAACCCGAAAGTACAAGTCATAAGCTTTAAAGAAAATACACTAAAACTCCTAAAAATACCACTATTCAGAAATAAGTACAACAGTGCAAACGGAAATATAAGATGGTGACTTCGAAACCGCGAACGCTGAAGCGGTTTTACCTTGAGTCTCCACAATAGCAACCGCGCTACTGACAATCAAGCGACCAGCTATGCAAAACCTGAAATCTACACAAAAATGTGTAGAAGAGTAGTATGAGCACACCACAGCGGTACCCAGTAAGTATCAAGACTAACCTCGGTGAAGTAGTGACGAGGACTAGTCAAGACACCTACTGCTCTAATAAAACTGAACAAGTATCAATATAGGAATCAGGGAAATAATGATATACACATAAAGGCTACGCAATATAGCTAACAAGACAGTGAATTCGGTAAAGAAGGAAAACAATAAGTATCAACAAAAAACCATGAAGTAACACAAAGACTGAATAGAACACAAACAAATCCGGCATGTAAATATACAACACGTACATGTAATGACTCAAAAACTTCAACCACTTCTACATCAAATTCGTAGTCATCTCCACGAGGTTTCGAACCTCGTACAAATCACCATTTACGGGTCCCAATATTCGAACCCTAACACTTGGCATCTTGCGCCATCATTCGAGTACTAACTGCACGGACGACTCACGTGCCAATTGGATCATTTCCACCCATACGGTAAGCACAACAAGAGTATCTATACTTGATAACAACAAGGAGTCCTAAATCCATTAGTAGTACTTAACTACGTGTATGCTTGTGAAAGGTGTCCTAACATGATTTCAACAACCAATAAACATAAGGAAAGCAAAAGGGAAACACGTACATTTTCATCTCATAAGTTTCCACGCGCATAAACTCACACAGTAAGTGTTCTAGTACACAATATCAACAACAAGGAATTCCCCCAGGCCAACACAAGTATCACAAACAATCCCTGACATAGCCCACTTTGTCTCGACACGTGTGCAATAGTAAAGTATATGCCCACCTTGTTTTGCCACACGTGCATAAACATGTTCCCACCTTGTCACGTCACGTGCGCAACCCACATATACAAATCCCGCCTTGCCACGCTGCATGTGCAATATCAATAGAAAAACACGGCACGGCAGAAACCCCGTGCAAACCCCATATCAACAACCGCACGGCAGAAACCTCGTGCATCACAATAAGTACAACCACAAAAATTGACAATAATACAAGACACGGTAGATACATCAGTTCAAGAACCTTGATCACTAGAAAAGAAAGGCTATTTCCCAAGGAATAGGCACAACGAAGAATACTAGGCATAATAAGGACAGCTCAACAAGGAAGAAAATAACATATAAGGGTCGTACCCAAATACACGGTTCAATCAACAAGGAACTCACACGAATCCGATAACTCCATATAAGGGCAAGTCACGAAGGTATAGAACATCTAAACTTCTTTTAAGGTTGAGCAGTTACGAGAATGTTCAACAATTTCCACTTAAGGACAAGCAACAGAGAATAATCATAACTTCATTTAAGACCAAAACAATTATAAGATGAGGTGAAGATAATTGCAAATTTGAGATAAGCAGTTAAGAAAACATAGCATGACAGTAAAAAGGAGATAGAATCTTCAGATAAGTCAATTAGGAGTCAAATAGCCAATAGGAATAAATCCAAAGTAAGAAATTCTACATTTAAGCAAATAAAGATGACACTAGAAATTAGGGAAATTAAATCATGCCAAGGACAATTTATACTAGGCGAATATAAGGATCTAAGATTCCTAAAGGGTCAACTTTCCACAAATAAGTCCGAGCACGCGCTCGTCACCTCACGTACACGAGCTACAATCACATTGAAGACTCAAATCCTAAGGGGTAATTCCCCCACACAAGGTTAGGCAAGTACTTACCTCGAAGACGACAACCCGGTACTCTAAAATGACTTCTTGGGCAAAAAAGACCTCCGAACGGCTCAAAATCAACTAAAACAACTTCAAAATACACATAAAACGTATAAGGAACTATTCCGAATAATAAAGTTTCAATCTTTACAAAAATATAAAAATCGGCCCAAAAGTCGACCCCCAGGCTCGCACCTCCCATCAAATATTACAAAATCCGAACACCCATTCCAATATGAGTTCAACCACACAAAAATCACCAAATTCCGATACCATTTCGTCCCTCAAATCATGAAATTTCGTTTTCGAAAATTTTCTACAAAAACCAACATTTTCCCTAACTAAAAAGACAATTTAAATGATAAAAACAAAGACGAATTCATGGAATTTATTCAATTATAGTTGAAGAACACTTTCCCAATCGAATTGTGTGAAAAACCCCTCAAAAATCGCCAAGAACCGAGCTCTAGAAGTCAAAATATGATAAAATGGTGAAGCCTTCAATTTTGAAGATATAAACTGTCTGCCCAAGTATTTTGTTCAATGCGATCGCATGAGAAGGAAGGCGATCGCATAGAAGAAAAATATCAGCTGGCCAAAGGGTGCTATGCGATCGCGAACATACTTAGGAGTGCATGAAATGCACAGTGCGATCGCGAGCTGAAGAGTGTGATCGCTTAGGAGGAACTTTTTGTGCTGTCAACGTTGCACTATGCGATCGCGAAGCATTGTATACGATCGCATTGAAGGAAAACTGGGGGGTCAAGAGCAACACTATGCGATCGCGACTAGTGTTATACAACCGCATAGAAGGAAACCAGAAGACAAGTTCAGCAGTGGAAAAATGAGAGAAGATTGGCCCGAAGCCCATCCGAAACACACTCGAGACCCCCGGGACCTCGTCCAAACACACAAACAAGTCATATAACCTAAAACAGACTCGCTCGAGATTTCAAATCACATAAAACAACACCAAAACGACGAATTAATCCAAGAATCAAACTTATGAATTTTTAAATCTTTAATATCAAAACTCGTGCTGAAACCTATCAATTCAACTCGGAATGACGCCAAACTTTGCAGACAAGTCATAAATGACACAACGGACCTACATCCACTCTCGGAATTCCATTCCGAGACTGATATCAAAATTTCACCTATCGGCCGAAATCGCCGAAATTCTAACTTTCGCCGAATTACCTCAAATTACTCTACGGACCTCCAAAACGAATTCCGGGCGCACGCCTAAGTCCAAAATCATCATATGAAGTTGTTGGCATCACCCAAAACTCATTTGGAGGCCGTTTACTCAAAAGTGAAACCTCCGGTCAACTTTCATCACTTAATCTTCAAAAATTGAAATTTTTCTTCCGATTCGACTCCGGATTATCCGGTAACTGAATCCAACCATGCACACAGGTCGATATACACAATGTGAAACTGTTCAAGACCTTATGCCACCGAACGGAGTTTAAATTCCCAAAACGACTAATCGGGATGTTACATTCCCCCCCTCTTAAACAAACGTTCGTCCTCAAACGTACCAAGATTCACCTCGAACTCATCCAATCACTGATTGTGCACTTCCAACACAAACCCGCAAGTGATCCCACGTCACCCCAACCTACATAAGCCTGATGACACCATCACAACTGCAATATTGCCTTCTCATCACCACCGATAAGCCTCATACCTCAGTTTCTCACCTTCTACTCATTTCCAAAAGACCCGATTCTAAATCCATATCCGGCATTAGCCTCAACCAGCCGCATTAACTCATGACTATACCCATAAGGCACGACCACACAATATAGCACATCACACATAGGCTCCTAGTAACACTTGGATCACAATGGCTGCCCGAAATCAACTCAGCATTCACAATTTACCTCACATATGAAAGAACTCAATTTCCAAACCCCCATAATACTGATAATGATGCAATAAACACGAAGACCTCATTATTAGACACCTGAATCACCGAGCCACAGCTAACACCATCGGGCACACATCCTGCAAGCTAAACTAAAGAAGCACATAACGAAATGACTGAATATGAAAATAGATACATATAAAGGGACTATCAAACAAGCTCATAGGAACAACTCTCTATCGATACTGTGCTACAAAATCAATATAACAAGGAAGAAGCAAGCATATGAACAAATCACAAGGATCTCATCCTGATATAATTTCCGCCGCGGTACTTAGCCTGGTCCAAATATATCGAATCACAAATTTCACGAGGACCTCGCCCTAATCTCTAAATCGTATACCGAAAATATATCATACCAATTGAAATTCCCCACTAACTCATCTCGGCTGATAAAATCATAATGCTCACTGAACTCACATCTCGATGGAGTATCAAATCGCAGCTCGTAAACAAAATATTAGGAAAATCACATTAAGCCTACCATGATGAACAACAAGGACTCACTTCTAGTCTCACCACTCTCGATGATGAATAAAACAGATAGACACGGGTTATCACTCATAGAATCTCCCAACGGGAGCAAGCATGAAAAATACAGTACAAAGCATGTAACTCACTCATAAACGAAATAACAAATGAGGGAACTCGTCCCGACCAGTAGAGCTATAATAAATTACAAATGGTGCCCCTCTATAACAAAACAAAATAAACATGTACTATAACATCTGGCACAACGGACTCCAGCCTACTATACGAAACACATCAACGAGCCGGGCCTCCCCCTCTTGGGCACCCTCTACTCACCTGAATGCCCTACTATAACACATCTTCCCGGAGCCTGGGACAATCTTTCACCCTGTGGCTGATATCTCCACACTCAAAAAAACCTCTCTGCTGACGTGGCTGTGGAATCTGCGCGGTCCAAGTACTCTAAGACCCATGAGTACCTGAAATCCCATGCGAAGCCGGTAATTCAAATTGAACTGCTGACCCACAAAACCTCTACCGTGTCGTACCCTGCCTCCATAATAAGGACCAGTAAATCTCTCCAACCTACGAGGCGTCCTAACCTCTCTGCCCTCTCTCTCCTGACCTCGTCTGTCCTCCCTCTCACAGCCCCGCCTGACATCTCTATGATAGTCCCGCTTGTTCTCTCCCTCATGATCCAGCATGCCCTCAACTTTGCGAGCAATCCCTACCACTTGCTGAAATGAAACATCCAACTCTAACTCCCGAGCCATGCTAAACCGAATATCACACCTAAGGCCCTCAATGAATCTACGAACACGCTCTCTAACTGTAGCAACCAAAGCAGGTGCGTGCCTGGCCAAATCTTTGAATCTGACGGCATACTTTGATACTGACATAGTGTCCTGGCACAGCCGCTCAAACTCCGCGCGACATGCATCTCGGAGGGACTGAGGTACAAACTCGCTCACTAACATCTACGAAAACTGAAGCCATGTAAGTGAAGCTGGCTCGGTCGGGCTACCCAACTCATATACCCGCCAACACTGATAAGCCGCTCCCCTAAGCTGGAATGTAACAAAAACAACCCTGCTCGTCTCCACAATACCCATAGTACAAAGAATGCGGTGACACTCCTCCAGGAAACCCCGGGCATCATCTGTCGCCAATCAACTGAAGGTAGGGGTGGTAATTCTTGTACCTCTCCAGTCTAAGTTGTTCCTCCTCAGATGTTGCTTCCCTAACCACGGGCGGAACTGGGACCCCAGGCTGCGCTGCCAAGTAGCTGGTGCACCCGGAATCAATCCCGCCTGGGTCAAGGTACCAATCATGTCCCAGAACTGTGCCAAGGTGTCCCGAAGTCCGGGTGTAACAACAGGCGCCTCTGGTTCCTGCCCCCCAACTGGAACTGCTAGCGGCTCCTCAACGGCTGCTCTGGCAGCTGCTCTATCTACGACACGTGCCCCTCGTCGGCCTCTACCTCTACCTCTACCCTTAGCGGCGTCTGCTCTGGGGATTGATCACGCTCAACTATGTCTTATAAAAGACTAAGCGGGCGTTGCAAATATAATCTGGGGTATTATGCCAAAAGTCAATCCCACGGGGAATTTAAGTATCAATCAAGGCTTTAGAATATGCAACTTTTACTCAATCAATTATCTCAAGAGTTTTTAATATAAATTGGTGATGTTTTACTAATTCTACTGACAATAATAATAACTAACAATTACTAACAATGTGTTGTAAACAATTATGATAAAAGTCTAAGGCTATGGTTTCCCCCGTTGGTGAACTTCCTTCTCGGATACTTCTTATAGTTTGATTAGTTGTCTCTATCAATCATGAACACTCTATCTACCATAAATCTCTCTCAAGTAATTATGATAATTTACTAGACGCACTCTCTCAAGTTACGCTAGCTAGATTGCATTACAGTTCACTTTAGATTGCACCCGAGGTATCGTTATCTCTAATCCAACCTCTAAACCCTCGGTTATGACTTTCGTCTATACTCCGGGAGTGATGTTGTTCAAACAACTACCTAAATATGCACTCTCTCTCAAGTAGATACATAATAAATAGGAACAGCTAATTGAGGGCCCTTCAATCAACTACAACAAGAACGTAGTTGAACAAATAGAGATTAATCAACCAATCAAAACTATATTAATATCACAATAAGTTTATCCCCCAACGGGTTCCACCAAAACCCTAGATTAAGAAAATTAGCTACTCATATTCATAAGAATCAATTCTAAAATAACTTGCATAATTGAACTACAAAATAATAAATAAGAGCTATAAAATCAATGTTTGCTTCACTGAGTAGTAATTCACAGGTTTTTCTTCACTTCAATGGATTCCTTCTTCTTCAAGTTGTGTTTTTTTGGGTCTATTTATATGTTTGGGATATACCCTAAACGTGTAGGAGACTTCTATTCCAACCGGAAAACACTTAAAACTCTTCAAAACTCGGATTTGACCGGATCAGGGGCCAGGCGTTACAGGCCAAACGCCCGGATAACGCTTGGCCAAGGCTGGCGTTTGGGCCCTGGCACATGGATAACGCCAGGCTAGGGCTGGCGTTTGGGCCCTGGCGCATGGATAACGCCAGACTATGCCTGGCCTTAAGGCTCAAATGCCCGGCTATATCCCGGTGCACTCCTCTTCGTCTCTTGAGCGTATTTTTGATGTATTTGCATCCATTTAGCTCGGCTTCCATCTCCAATTCACCTACACATGAAATAGACTCCATTATGCACATAAAAGTGTGTTTTTATCATTAACGCACATAAAATGTAAGGCATATAATGTGTTAAACCATGAATTTTAGCCACGCATCAATACCCCACACTTACACATTTTCTCGTCCTCGAGCAATCAAATTACACTCATGTACACAACTTATTAAGAAAATCCCTTAACACGTTATACCAAGAATTTTTAAAACATTTCAATCACAGAGGTGTGACATCCTCACCTCAATAGTCGACTCNATTCATATGCCACAAAAAATGCACCATAGGCTTGCCCGTAGTGTACTACTCTACTAATCGAGTTCATTCAGTCTAGGATCAAATAGGAATTTATTTGGTTGTAATGTAGGCTGCGAGACGGGTAGGATACATTTAGATATAAGAGTTACTACACCTCCCCAAGCACTTTAATACATATACTTTAGCTTTCAACCTTAAACTTATATTAAACCAACTCCGCCTTCACATCAACGTTATTACCCCATACTTCTTTAAGCATAATTACATTAAGAGTCACCACATATATTTTTCTTTCACAACAATACAACTATTTATTTTCTATTTTTTTTTCTTTTCTCTTTTTTTTGTTCAAGTGACTCTTACTTTTCAAAACAGTGCACCTTTCTCCTTATTTCAATTATTCCCCTCAAAAGCCAACCTACCACCCCACACTTTAATTTTTCCATATTTCATCACATTTCCAGTGCTTACGAGAGGTGACAAGGTTCAAATATATGATCGATTCAAACAAAGGGGTATGGCTTGTAATGTGGTTGCCAAAGAAANACCCCACACTTTAATTTTTCCATATTTCATCACATTTCCAGTGCTTACGCGAGATAACAAGGTTCAAAAAGGTGATCGATTCAAATAAAAGGGATATGGCTTGTAATGTGATTGCCAAAGAAACAGGATTATAGGCTCAACGGGGTTAACTACAATACATAACAAGTAGGTGGGTAAAATATATATAGGTGGCTCAAAAAAGAAATGCCTATATCACTTCCAAGACTGAATAAAACTACTATTTTGCTTTGCACACACACGTGGCAAGTTCTAGACATCAAAAGCAATGCACAGAATAACATACAAACCTCACACACACTTGGCACATAACTCACTCAGGATTAGATCTATCACGACACTCCAGTCAAAGCAGTTAAACAAATCTTAAGAATTCCTTATTTAAGGTATTTATCCTGGAGTCAAAAATTGAGCCTAAGCGTCACAACCAAAGTACTNGAAAAAACTACCTACACCCGGTTTAATTAAAAACCCTTGGAAAAGAACCGTGCTCCAAAGAAAAACCAAGGGGGAATTACTACACTACCTAAAACAAAAATCTTTTTGGTATTTTCGTTAGACTTACTTCCCTCAAGAGAACTGTCTAAGAGATCCATCGTCGGGAAGAGTCTTTTTTTCTAAATTTTTTTTTTCTATTTTGTTCTACCTAAAAGAAAAACTTACTAACAATAAAAGCTAAAACTACTAACAAGAAAGAACACTAAACACAACAAATCAAAACAAATATGTACAACACCCCACACCTAAATCATGCAGTGTCCTCAATGCATCACATATAGAAAAAACAAGAAATAAAAGTAAGGTGCAAGAAACTCCCTGTTCACGTAGCGTCGACATCCTTTCCATTAGTTTTTACTTTCCATGCTCCTTCGAGCAAATTGGATCCCAAGTTTTGAATCTGCTCTATGGCCTGGCTGGCGGGTTCTCTCTTTCCTCTACGTATAGTGACTCAAACTCGAGAGCCTTTGGCCATACCCCTTTTTCCTCAAGTGCTAACACCCAATCTGCCAGTTCTTCACCGTTCATATCATCTAAATTCATCAAACATTCATCCAAAAGGTCCCCAACAGTCAGGGATGCATCATCTTTTTCTGAGATCACATTCACATCATCAATAATAGAGCAGTTGATGAACTCACTAGGTCGCCTCATAGACTTCTGCACGTTGGAAGTGATTTCTTCATCATTGAGCCTCATCTTAAGTTCAACAGTCTCACAATCGATAAGAGCTCTGCCT
>ML384797.1:15258-35653 GCA_005239525.1 Nicotiana knightiana
TTGCATTGTTTGCATATCCATAATTCATCTTTCAAAATCATTGAAAGTTTTGCATTATGAAGTTATTAGTTATAATTAATTAAATAATCGACAAATGACGAGTATTTAACGTAATGTAGTTTTTAATAACTAATTACTATAAAAATTAATCATTTTATTTGATAAAAAATCATAGATTTAATTAAGAATATATAATTGGTTGTTTTATTCTTAACATGTAAATATATGAAGAATAAGGTTTAAAAGTAATTGCTACATTTTTTGGATTAAATTAGAGTTTAATTTAATTAGATTGATTAAGCTAATTAGCTAAGAAAAAAAAAACAAAATCGGACCTGGGCCAAGAAAGACCCAGGCCCAACCCCATTTCTAACCTAAACCCTAGCCCAACCCAAACCCCTCACACCCGGCCTGCCCCAGCTTAACCAAAACGACGCCATTTTAGGCCAGTTCAATCCCAACCATTGATCTGCCTACGTAGGTCGGCCAAGGTCCGGCTAATTCGTTTGTCGGCCAACCTTTCTTCTACGGGTACCCCCCCNAAGCGACAACTCATGTCCCCGTCTTCAACTTCGAACTATAATAAAAATCACATGTTACGATTACGGGTGCATTTCATGTGGCGTAATTATAATGTGTCCAAAAACAACAAGTGCACGCCATCGTGACTTGGTTATGATAAATCCATAAATATTAAAAGCGGCTAAAAAGTGAAAAAGGCTAAAAAGTACAATAGGTTTAAAATATGTGAATAATTAGATAATTAGGCCAGATATTAATAGTTAAGCGACCGTGCTAGAACCACGGAACTCGGGAAGGCCTAACACCTTCTCCCGGGTTAACAGAATTCCTTACTCGGATCTCTGGTCGCATACAAATCAAAACAGAGTCAAAATTTTCTCGGATTGGGATTTCAATAAATAAATGGTGTCCCGGAATACCGTAAAAAATCCGGGTGGCGACTCTGAAACTAATAAATAAATCCCAAACCCGCATAATGTCACTTAAATTAGAAAAAACTCCTGTATCCAACCCTGTGTCAGAAAAAGGAGGTGTGACAATCTCCGACAGAGGTACAGTTCACATTGCAGTTCTGGACGTCTGTGCAGAGAGAGTTGGGTACTCAGGTTGAGTTGAGCACGGCTTTTCACCCTCAGATGGACGGGCAGTCCAAGCGCACTATTCAGATTCTGGAGGACATGTTTCGCACTTGTGTTATTGACTTTGGGGGTTCATGGGACCAGTTTCTACCACTCATGGAGTTTGCATATAATAATAGTTATCAGTCGAGCATCCATATGGATCCATATGTGGCTTTGTATGGGAGAAGGTGTAGATCTCCGGCTCGTTGGTTTGAGTCGGGCGAGGCCAGACTCTTGGGTATGGATTTGATACAGGATGCTTTGGATAAGGTGAAGTTGATTCAGGAGCGGCTTCACACGGCGCAGTCGAGGCAGAAGAGTTATGCGAACTGGAAGGTACGGGATGTATCTTTCATGGCTGGGGAGAAGCTCCTGCTGAAGGTGTCACCCATGAAGGGTGTTATGTGGTTTGGAAAGAGAGGCAAGTTGAGTCCCCGGTTCATTGAGCCTTTTGAGGTGCTTCAGAAGGCTGGAGATGTGGCTTATAGACTTGCATTGCCACCTAGCTTGTCGAGCGTGCATCCAGTGTTTCATGTTTCCATGCTTCAGAAGTATATTGGTGACCTGCCTTATGTTTTGGACTTCAGTTCGATTTGGCTTGAGGGTGATATGTCTTACGAGGTAGAGCCAGTGGCTCTTTTGGGTCATCAGGTCAAAAAGTTGAGGTCTAAGGATATAGCTTCAGTAAAGGTGCAATGGAGAGGGAAGCCGGTGGAGGAGGCCACCTAGGAGACCAAGCGGGAGATGCGGAGCAGATAACCCTACCTATTTGAGGCTCCAGGTATGTTTCTATACTTGTTTGAGGACAAACGTTTATTTAAGAGGGGGAGAATGTAACGACCCGACCGGTCGTTCCGATAGTTTAGCCTTGTTTTCTTTCCATTTCTTCTTCTTTCTTGTTTGGTTCAGCTCTTTTGTGTTGGGTTGGGTTGATTCGGGTTTGGGTTGGTTGTGGTGTGAAATGAGGCACTTAGTCTCTTTGATTGGTGATTTAATTGAAAAGTCAACTGAAAGTTGACTTGTAGGTAAATGATCTCGGAATGGGGGGTTAGCTTCATTAGGTGATTTGGGACTTAGGAGTGTGTTTGGAATGTCATTCGGAGGACCGGAGTAGAATTATGCTTGAATTCGCAAAATTAGATTTTCGATGATTTTCGGTCGGCATTGAAAAATTCGCTATCGGGTTCGGAATGGAATTTCGGAAGTTGGAACAGGTATGTAGTGTCATTTGGGATGTGTGTGCAAATTTTCAGGTCATTAGGACGTGGTTTGGGTTGTTTCGGCATCATTGACGAATTTCGGAAGTTTAGAAAACCTTAGGCTTGAATGTGGATTTGATTTGGTGTTTTGATGTTATTTTTACCATTCCGACGGTTCAACTAGGTTGGTATATTAATATATGACTTGTTGGTACTTTTGGTTGGGGCCCCGCGGGGCTCGGGATTGATTTCGGATGATTTCGGGAAGTTGGAAATTGGGAAAAATTGCAACAAAGGGTGTGGCCTACGCCTACGCCTTCTGGTGTGGCAGCACCTGCGGACGGGGAGCCGCAGGTGCGAAGGCGCAGGTGCCAAACACCTTGCGCAGATGCGAAAAATAGGAACCTAACTTGGGAGTGCAGGTGCGGAAGTTGGGTCGCACATGCGGGCCCGCAGGTGCGTGTTGAGGACCGCAGATGAAGAATTTTGGCTTTAAGTGAGATTCCGCAGCTGCGAGGAATTTTCCTCAGGTGCGGCGCCACAGGAGCGGGATTTTGGTCGCAGGTGCGATATCACTAGGCAGAACCTATAAACGGTTGCCTTCGCGAAATTCTCTCATTTTCTTCACCATCTTTGACGGATTTTGGAGCTTTGAGTTGGGATTTCACGGGGAAATCAAGTGTATTCAGTGAGGTAAGCTACATGGACTTTGTATCTTGTGTTTATGGAAATTATCCCATTGTTTAATCATATTTTAGTGGTTAAATTTGGAGGATTAAGGGATTGAAACTTGAGAGTTTAAATTGGGGAATTGAGGGGCTATTTGGGGTCCGATTTTGATGTATTTGGTATGCATGAACTCGTGAGAGCGTAAGGATTATAGTTTTATGATTTTTATCGGAATCTGAGACATGGACCCGGGGGTCGGGTTTGGCCAATTTCGGGATTTTTTATGTAAATTGGATATTTTCGAGTGGGCTTCTTTCCTTTAGCGTATTTTTGATGATATGAATATGTTTTGAATAGATTCGGAGCGCGTTGAGGCCGAGTCGAGAGGCAAAGGCATCGCGGAGCAGTTTTCTTCCTGTTTGAGGTAAGTGACGAACGTAAATCTTGACATGAGGGTATGAAACCCCGGTATTTCATATTGTTTTTGATAAATGAGGTGACGCACATTCTAGGTGACGGGCGTGTGGGCATGCACTGGTAGGGATTGTGACTTGGTCCGTCCCATAGCGACTATTAACATGCGCATTTGATTTGTAATCACATGATACTCCGTGTTTTAGAGATTTATACTATATTTGGGTTATATGTCATGTTTGGGGCCTTGCGCCGACCTGTTTGGACCCTCAGGGGTGTTTTACTACTATTTCTCACACTGTTTTTGATTAAAAAATATGATCTCAGTCATGATTTAAACTTGTTTCTTTTCATTCATGTTTATCACCCTATTTTCAAACAAATGGAAAATGTTTTGGGCTGAGTCCCTGTGATTGTGGTGAGATGCCCGAGTGGCTTGTGAGGGTGATGACTGAGCGAGGTCGAGAGCCGGATTTTGTGAGGATAGTGATGGATCGGGTTGCACGCTGCAGCGTTATATACATATATATTGGATCGAGTTGCATACCGCAGCGATATATATATTGGATAGGGTTGCATATCGCATCGTTATATATATTGGATCGGGCTGCACGCCGCAGCGATATAGCGCTTGGGCTGAAGGAGCCCCTCCGGAGTCTGTACACCCCCAGTGAACGCAGTCGACTATTTATGGATCATACTGCACGCCGCAGCGATATAGCGCTTGGGCTGAAGGAGCCCCTCCGGAGTCTGTACACCCCCAGTGAACGCAGTCGACTATTTATGGATCATACTGCACGCCGCAGCGGTTATTATATGATTCCTATCGAGCGTGAGGGCTGAGTATGAGTGCTGATTGACGAGAGATGAGTCACGAGTGAGGCTTGCCCGAGAGGCTTTATGTGTAAGTGACACTGTGCCCGAGGGGCTTATTTTCTATAAAATTACTGTTTTCACTCTTCTTTGTATTTCTGCCTCTAAATGATAAATGTTGAATAAATACTTTACATGAGATTGGAAAAGAGAAAAATGGAGTTATGAAACTTTCAGAACGTAGATTTCCTGACTTGTTTTACTGTTTTCCACTGATATTTCTTATATGATGTTTACAAAACTTTAAAGCTCGTCATTGCACTCAAGTTCTTATTTATATTTATTATTTACTGAGTTGGTGTACTCACGTTACTCCATGCACCTTGTGTGCAGATTCAGGTGACTGGATCGAGTGAGACTCGGTTGTCCTCAGTGGAGCTGGTAGGAGATTGTGAGGTAGCTGCACGGTGTTCGCAGCCCCACCCTTCTCCCTCTCATTTTTGTCGCATATTTACATCTTTTCTAGACTTGATGTATTAAGCAAATACCGTGTCAGATTTTGTGTTATATTTAGTGCTCATGATTGTTGACTCCGGGTTTTGGGGAGTTTTGTTCAAATATTTTCTTGATTATCCGCAAATTTTGAAATATTAAACGTGCAAGATTTTTTGATATAGTGCGTAATTGTTTTAAATGGAAAGTTTTTTGTATTATGTTCAGTAAATTGGTTAGCCTAGTACTACGATAGGCGCCATCACGGCCAGTGTAGGATTTGGGGTCGTGACAAAAAGGTTATATACGACTGATCTTTTGTTATAAAATGAGGATTTCCTTTTTTGAAATGAATAGTTAAATAACTAAATTCTTGATAAACGAAACAGTATCAGCTCTTCAGATGGTATAGCGGAATAGTCTTCTAATTAAACTTTAAACTGTTCTAGGCAAAATTAATTATTAGCTCATGTTAGAATGTATATCTATATATATGTAATCTCTGCTGTAAATATTGAATATGGCATAATCCATAAGCAAAAGTGATGAACAATTCATACTTTCCTTCAGCTATTGGGCTAATTGCTCTTCAGTAATACTGGGTGTGTTGTATTATCTTTAGAAAGGAGATTGCCTTACCTCCAAGATTACAACACTAGGGAGCCCACCCTAACCAAAAAGTCACAGAGAGGTGTAAAACACACTCCTGTGCCGAAAATTACGAGATGGGAAGGCTTAACTTACAAAGATTAAACTCCTATAATGCCTTCGGGATCATGCAATTATTATATAATCGCTTATACATAAGATTATTATATTTAATGAAAGATCTTAGGTTTGAACTCTAAAAATAATAAACCTTTTTATAGGAACCGTTTCCTTGTACAGTAGAACCTATGCAACGCGAATTAAATTTAATCGAATTGGGTTTCAGATATCAAGCGGCTAAAGAAAAATACAGTACAGTACCATACAGTTGAAAGACTACCAGATAAGAGGTACATGTTGACACAAGACTTGTTGCAACTTGCAAGTTGCAACAATAAGAAGTATATAACAAACCAAAACACAAACTAAGAGAAATTAACTAGAGGAAAGCGAATAGAATTATATTAGGCTATTCATAGCTTTCCCTTTATTCTCAAAACTTAACTCACACCAGCACAAGTACATAGTCTCTGAAGCCTAACTTTAGTCATGACATTTAGGACATTTGCTGCAAATCTTGTCTTTACATGAGCAAATTTTACAAGCTTTGCCGATGATTTTGCCTCCAGGTTTTGCACCTTTTCGTATCCAACCCGGTATCTAACGGATGATTCCTGCACCCGTCTTCTGATCAGTAATGTTGTTTGAATTCATTGCTGCATCAAATTAGGTTATGTAGAGTAATGTATTAGTTATAGGTTAAGCAATCAAGGAGGAAATTAAGATGTGATCGTAAGAGTTTATGGACTTGCATATATATTATGTCTTAAGTATAACTATATGTCGGTTGCTATCGTTAAAACGTTGACTCAAATTAAAAGTGATATGCTAAGGTTTAAAGATAAATGGGTCTACAAAATACCTCCTAAAGTATGAAGTCTTATGTGTAGATACCCGGATATAACTTCTAATTTAGTGAATTGACATGATAGGTCTTGAATAAAAGATGATAGAGTTCATCTTAAAGTATTTTTGCTTCATATAGTGATAGTATTAATTCTCAGCGATGCAGACATAAATAAACTAGGATGAACGTATTCCTCATCTAACAACTTAATTAGTTTTAAATAAAATGATCACACAATAGCTGCTTTAGTTTACCGAGAACACGGCCCTTGATAGGAGGGTGTGAAAGTCAAGAATTAGGATAAAAGATTAGTTGGTAGTCGGACGTCTCCCTTATCCTACCAATAATATCAGCGTTAGTCTTGTATTTTCTTATTTTCAGATTTTTATCATTATCTATTGGTTATTTCGTTTCGATTATCTTGTTATCTTGCTGGTGTTACTGCTTATTGCTAATGTTTTTTCATCTTTTCTTGAGCTAAAGGTTTATTGGTAATAACTCTTTTACCTTCTTAAGATAAGAGTAATATATGCATACACATTATTCTTGCTTGACCTTACTTATATGATTATACTGAATTTATTATTATTATTATTATCGATCATATAATTAGCAGAAACAAGGTTTCGGCTATTCAAGTCTTATCACCATCTAAAAGCAAAATTACTTTTACATGTTTGGCCCAAAAGAAAGAATCATGGCCGTATGTAAAAATGAATGTTTCAGACATATAATTAATTAAATTGAAGTGTCCCCCTCTAGCAATATAGTTTAAACGAATATACTGGAGTAATTGATAGAGGAAGTAAATAAACCTTGGGTTATTGTAGCAGGCGCCTTAGACATCTCCCTTGCATCAGCTTGTGAGGATATTACTATTAGCAAAATAGCCCAAAAAAGACAAAGAAAAAGGTTACTTTTGGAAAACATTTTGATGAGCTATTTGGAGTTACAGTTTCTTGCTGTAAAAAGGAAAATAATGTTTCTCCCCTATTTATAGAACTTAATAATGTCTCGTGCAACTGACAGAACAAATTGTCTTGAACAAGGGAGAAAAATGACAAAAAGAAAGACTTCACAAAAGACTTACTTTGAAGCCACGCCCGTCAGGATTGACTGAGTTGGTTGGGCGAGTGGTTTCCTACATGACATACCTGAAATCGATTCCCTTCATCAGCAGTCTCTTCAGTCAGAGCTCGTCGCACTGAACGTGTCTAATATGATTTATATCTCGTGTACGATTTGTGAGCTATTGCACAGTGAGCTAGTTATCCAGTGTGCACCCCCAAAAAATTATGGTTGAGAGTTTCTTACGGCTGCGCGACTCCTAGAAATTTTCTAAACAAAAAAATAAAATGACCACTTGACAATGGGCCATGTAGATAATTGGTGGCCGTGTGACTCCAACTCTTGCCCAAGACCATATAACAACCCATCCTTCAACTAATGTGGGACACCTTAACAACAAAGATAGAGCTTTGATTTGAAGTTTATAAATTTTTAATATATCATGAACCCATAATTCGTCTTAGTTATTAAGTTCGTAATTAATATTTATACATATTTAATGTATTTCTAATACAAATACAAGATTAAAGCTGAGTTCGTTCGAACTCGCGACTAATGCTCTTCCTCAGCCAATGATCTCGTATCACATGTTGTATATAGGAGTAATACATCTTTTATAGCATGAGGATAAGTATGAATTCACTTATGAAAAGGCATGATAAAACATAAGCAGAAATGAATACTGAACTTATATTTAATTAAAACTTGAAAAAGAAGTTTTTGAAGTTATGTTGAAAATAATACAGAAAAGACCTAAAAATGCCAGTCAACTTTCAGAAAAGGCCTATCCATGTCATCCGTTAAAAAAATGTTCATTCCATGTCACTGCCGTTATACATATGGCTCACCTATGCCATTAATAAACTAACGGCACAAATATTTTTATTTTTATTTTTTTTAAACCCCAGAATTTCCATGTGTAATGTCCCCGTTCGTTCGAATTAACCCATGCCCCACATTATTTTAACCCGGGTTATATCTATTAACCCAAGACCCCACCAGTTAACCTGTGAGCTATTGCATAGTGAGCTAGTTATCCAGTGTGCACCCCCAAAAAATTATGTTTGAGAGTTTCCTACGGCTATGCGACTCCTAGAAATTTTCTAAGCAAAAAAACAAAATGACCACTTGACAATGGGCCATGTAGGTAATTGGTGGCCGTGTGACTCCAACTCGTGCCCAAGACCATATAACAACCCATCCTTCAACTAATGTGGGACACCTTAACAATAAAGATAGAGCTATGATTTGAAATTTATAAATTTTTAATATATCACGAACCCATAATTCATCTTAGTTATTGAGTTTGTAATTAATATTTAGACATATTTCATGTATTTTTAATACAAATACAAGATTTAAGCTGAGTTCGTTCGAACTCGCGACTAATGCTCTTCCTCGGCCAATGATCTCGTATCACATGTTGTATATGGGAGTAATACATCTTTTATAGCATGAGGATAAATATGAATTCAGTTATGAAATTGCATGATAAAACATAAGCACAAATGAATAATGAACTTATATTTAATTAAAACTTGAAAAAGAAGTTTTTGAAGTTATGTTAAAAATAATACAGAAAAGGCCTAAAAATGCCACTCAACTTTCAGAAAAGGCATATCCACGCTATCCGTTAAAAAAATATTCATTACATGCCACTGCCGTTATACATATGGCTCACCTATGCCATTAATAAACTAACGGCACAAATATTTTTATTTTTTATTTTTTTAAACCCCACAATTTCCATGTGTAATGTCCCCATTCGTTCGAATTAACCCATGCCCCACATTATTTTAACCTGGGTTATATCTATTAACCCAAGACCCCACCAGTTAACTTACCCCATTAATCAACCCAACCCCAACCCATTCCAAAATCCTCTCTTCACTTATATTTAATTAAAACTTGAAAAAAGAGTTTTTGAAGTTATGTCGATAATAATATTTGAAAGTTGAAGATATGTTTTGATATGCATGTTATTTGAAAAAAATATTAAAGTTTTGTAAAAAAGTTTCACCAAAAAACTATCATAAATTAACTTTTGGGAACTTGAAAAAAAAAAGCATAAATAACTAATAGGCTGATAACTAAATTTGATACCAACTTTTGACATTTCAACTGATAGGCTTGCTCTTATTGGATACTTTAATATTAAATTTTTTGTGCTTATTAAACACATTACGCTGGCAAAACATGAATGACTAACTTGGTAAATAAACACAATATTCTTTTCACGAATTAAAAGTAAATACAGTACCACATTGTTAATAGACTTCAAGACAAGACATGTCGACCTAGACTTTATTGCAAGTTGCAACAGCAAGGGCATAACAAAACAAAACACAAACTAAAAATTTAACTAGTGGAAAATAAATAGAGGCTATTTTTTTTTTCCTTTTTAACTTTTTCACCCGATATTGAGTATTGATATTAAATTTGACTAAATCCGGAATAGGACTATCATATATTCCTCCATTTCAATTTACGTAAATTCATTTTCTTTTTAATCTGCACCAAAAGAATGATCTGTTTTTATATTTAGAAATAATTTAATTTAATACAATGAATTATAATTAGACAAAATATATGTGACTCATTTTACATCACAAATTCAAAAGGCTTTTTAAAACATCATGCCCAGTTAAATGATAGTTTACTGCATTTGTAAAATAATTCTGGAGAAAGTAAAACAACATATAAACAGAAATGTAAATGAAACAAAAGTTAATCCGAGCCCACTGAATTCACAGTGTTTCCTTAAGGAATTTAATCCCCTCCTAATACCCAAGGTTATGGATTATTTCATCTCAGGATAGAACGAATTATACACTAGTGTAGTGGTACTTCAAACCCCAGTGTTTCAGCGAACACAAAGATCGGTAGCAAATCACACTTACTGTTGCTTTCTTTGAAGTTAAAAGTATGCAGAAGAAAGGAGGAGAACTCAGAAAATCGTATGGAAAATCTTAGAGAATGCACTTGTATTTATAGTCAATGTTAGGCTGAAATCTGAAGAGGCGCAACTCTTCAGAATGGTTATTTATGCAATACGGCCATAGAATAAATGACTATTTACTCAACAATAAATTGGGAATTGAAGAGGGTGGTTAATTTTCTGTTACAAAAATAGAAAACGAAAAATAGAAAACGGTTGGATTTTATATTAATATTATTGAATTTAATATTAATATTATGTTATTAAAACGAATATTTAATAACATTTCTGTTAATATGTTACTATTAACAAACAAATTTTGTCCAAAAAATTAATTAATCAATCGATCATTTGACCAAATCTGAATCCAAATCCGAATCCGGATCAGAAAGCCGAAGCCGAAGTCGAGCCAAGAGAGCGACGACAACGACGGCGCGATGCTTGCCTTCTTCTCAACTTTTTAAGAGCTAGAAGGAGAGCAATTGCTTATATAGCCATCAAAAACCTCTTCCTCTCCTAATACGGGACAATTTCCCTTTGTCAAGGAGGGAAACTCGAATATTTTATTTTTTCTTCCATTTCCCATTCACCCTCTTTTAAGCCACATTAATGCTTAAAAAATCGAACAATCCCCCACATGAATGGGGAATGGCTATATCATGGAAATGTGCATGAAAAAATGTGTGATTCGCAAACAAGGATTAATTGCATCTGGATAAATAGGTTTCCCTTTGAACTTTTCGTAGTGAACTTATGTCGGATATACTCGGTCAATCGGTAGATTTGATATCTTTGAACTATCGAACTTTGGTGTATACCTAGACAACCATAAGTCACACAACCAACCCTTAACCGTCTTTGGTTCTCATTGTTGTGTTCGTTTCAGTCATGAACACCGCCTGGTTTCATAAGTGCGTAGAGGACTGGCCTTATAAATTCTCCTTGAAGCGGCTAACACTTTATACTTACATAGGTGATTCCTAAACATGTCATCCCGTAGATACACTATTTGATATACCCCGTATAAAATTTAGAAATCATTAAAAAGCCTTAATGCTTTATCCTTGGTACTGAGCATTGTCTCATCACGAGAATGGAGCAAAATTTTAGTTGATAATGTTGAACCGTCATTAATGACTTTGTTTGATCTCCTTGAACCTAGATCTTGGGATCTCTAGTCTTCTAGGTAGAGTTACCGCCACAATGACTTGTTCTCGGTCATAGTCTCATTCCCCTTGATGATTTCTCAACTACTTCTCTAGTTAGGCCTTTTGTAAGTGGATCTGGCATATTATCGCTTGACTTGACATAGTCAATCGTGATAATTTCTCTAGAGAGTAATTTCCTAAGGGTTTTATGTCTTCGTCGTATATGACGAGATTTACCGTTATACATAACGCTTCCAGCCCTTCCAATTGCTGCTTGACTATTGCAATGTATGCATATTGGTGTCAACGGTTTGGGCCAAAATGGAATGTCTCCCAAGAAATTTTTGAGCCATTCAATTTCTTCACCGGCTTTATCTAAAACTATGAATTCAGCCTCCATTGTAGAGCGGGCAATACAAGTTTGTTTGGACGACTTCCAAGATACCGCTCCTCCACCAATAGTGAATACATATCCACTTGTGGATTTAGAATCAGTTGAAACGGTGATCCAATTTGCATCACAGTATCGCTCAATTACCGTTTCATTACCATCCAATGAGATTGACCTGGATTTCTCGTGTATCGACTCAACTTAATTATAGAACAAGCTATATCTGGTCGTGTACAATTCATGATGTACATTAAGCATCCCAACATACGAGCATAATCCAATTGTGATATGCTTTGGCCTTTGTTCTTTGCTAATGCAAGATTCATGTCAATTGGAGTCTTTGCAACTTTAAACCCCAAGTGCTTGAATTTTCAAGTACTGTCTTAATATAATGAGATTGTGACAATGTCAGACCTTGATAAGTCTTATGGATCTTAATTCCCATAATTAAATTAGCAACTCCCAAGTCCTTCATATCAAACTTGCCAGTTCGCATACGCTTAGTCGCATTTATGTTGGCAATGTCATTACTCATTATCAGCATATCATCCACATATAAGTAAGCAATGACTATGTGATTTGAAACATTTTTAATGTACACACATTTATCACATTCATTTATCTTAAAACTATTTGACAATATTGTTTGGTCAAATTTTGCATGTCATTGTTTGGGTGCTTATTTTAGTCCGTAAAGGGACTTAACAAATCTACATACCTTCTTTTCTTTACCTGGAACCACAAACACTTCAGGTTGTTCCATGTAGATTTCTTCCTCCAACTCTCCATTTAAGAAAGCCTTTTTAACATCTATTTGATGAATTTCAAGACCACAAACTGCAGCTAGCACTATTAACGTTCATATGGACGTAATTCTTGTAACTGGAGAGTGTGTATCAAAATAGTCAAGACCTTCTTGTTGTCTATACCCGTTGACCACAAATCTTGCCTTATATTTTTCATTAGTGCCATCATCTTTCATTTTCCTCTTAAAAATTCATTTAGAACCCAACGGTTTATTTCCAGGAGGAAGATCAACCAATTCCCATGTACGGTTGTTCAATATGGATTCTATTTCACTATTGACTGCCTCTTTCCAAAACAATAATTCCGAAGAAGACACAGCTTCTTTAAATGTTCGAGGCTCATTCTCCAGTAAGAAAGTCACAAAATCTGGTCCAAATGAAGTGGACATTCTTTGACGTTTACTACGTCTTGGATCCTTCTGATTAAATGTACTTTCTTTTGTTTCTTCCCGAGGTCGTTTAGATCCTTCACCAATTGACTCACATTCCTTTTTATATGGATATATATTTTCAAAGAACTCAGCACTATCTGATTCTATAACTGTATTATTATGAATGTCGGGATTCTCTGATTTATGAACCAGAAATCGATATGCTTTACTATTGGTCGCATATCCTATGAAAACACAATCAATGGTTTTTTATCCTATTTTTACCCTTTTAGGTTCAGGAACTTGCACTTTTGTCAAACACCCCCACACTTTAAAATAATTCAAGTTGAATTTCCTTCATTTCCATTTTTCATATGGAATGGATTGTGTTTTGCTATGGGGTACTCGATTTAGTATTGGGTTAGCCGTAAGAGCAGCTTCCCCCACAAGTTCTGTGGCAAACCATAGCTTATGAATAATGCGTTCATCATCTCCTTTAATGAACGATTTTTTCTTTCCGCAATCCCATTGGATTGGGGTGTGTAAGGGGTCGTTGTTTGATGAATAATTCCATATTCTAAACATGTTTCTTCAAAAGGAGATTCATATTCACCATCCCTATCACTTTATATCATTTTGATTTTCTTGTTAAGTTGCATTTCAACTTCATTTTTGTATTGCTTGAATGCGTCTATTGCTTCATCTTTACTATTAAGTAAACAAACATAGCAATATTGAGTACTATCATCAATAAAAGTTATGAAATACTTCATTCCATCGCGAGATGGTATTGACTTCACATTGCAATAGCTGTGTGAATTAAGTCTAAAGGATTTGAATTCCTTTCAACTGACTTATAAGGATGTTTAACATACTTAGATTCCACACATATTTGAAATTTTGATTTGCCGTATTCAAACTTATGCAATACTTCCAAATTAATCATTTTCCACAAGGTGTTATAATTAACATGACCCAAACATATATGCCATAATTCATTTGACTCAAGTAAGTAAGACGAAGCTGAAATTTTATTATTATTCTCAACAACCATTACATTCAGCTTGAAAAGGCCCTCAATGAGGTAGCCTTTTCCTACAAATATTTTGTTCTTACTTATTACAACCTTATCGGATACAAAAACACACTTGAAACCATTCTTAACAAGAAGTCTAACAGAGACTAAGTTCTTCCTAATCTCGAGAACATGAAGGACGTTGTTCCAAGTCACCATCTTGCCAGAAGTCAATTTGAGAAATATCTTCCCACATCCTTCAATTTTAGCTGTTGCAGCATTTTCATAGAAAGCATCTCTTCGGGTCCATCAGGAGCATATGTAGCAAACGCTTCCCTAACAACACAACACATGGCGAGTGGCTCCAGAATCAATCCACCACTCATTGGAATTTCCCACTAGGTTGCATTCAGAAAGCATAACACATAAGTCATCAACATCTTCGTGCTTTTCAGCCATGTTTGCTTGCCCCTTCTTCTTGTCTTTCTTTGGAGCACGACATCTGTAGATTTGTGTCCAGCTTTCCCACAGTTGTAGCAATTTTCGTTGAACCGCTTCTTTCTTCGGTTGATTTTCGGTCCAGAAACCTGCTTCCTCTTTCTCTTTTTTGAGAAGTATCCTCAACAATATTTTCTCCCATTATTGTTGAGTTTCCACGGTCTCTCTTTTCAGCAGCTTTGTTATCCTCTTTGATTCTCAACGAACGACGAGATCTTCAAGCGACATCTCTTTGTGTTTTTGTTTCAAGTAGTTTTTGAAGTCCTACCACAAAGGAGGCAACTTCTCAATCATCGCTGCTACTTGGAATGCTTCATTGATGACAAGACCTTCAATGAAAATTCTGTTAGTAAAAGTACTTAAATTACTACTTTCAACATTAGAATTAGTTTGACTTATACCTTCAGCAAGGAGATCGTGAATAATCACTTGCAATTCCTAGACTTGGGTAATAACAGACTTGCTATCTACCATTTTGTAGTCCAAAAACTTTGCGGTAACAAACTTCTTCAACCCGGTATTTTCAGTTTTGTATTTCCTTTCAAGCGCAATCCATAGTTCTTTTGATGTCTCCACGCCATTGTAGACGTTATACAGATCGTCCTCCAGTTCGCAAAGAATATAATACTTGCACAGAAAATCAGAATGTTTCCACGCCTCAATGACGAGAAAGCTTTCAGTCTCTGGAGTTTTATCGGGCAGAACAGAAACATCTTCCTTGATGAACTTCTGTAGACTTAAAGTAGTCAAGTAGAAGAACAGCTTCTGCTGCCACCGCTTGAAATCAATCCCGAAAAAATTTTCGAATTTTTTCGCCGGTGCAATGTCGGTGTTCGGTTTGTCGATGCATTGGCATTTACCATAGGAACAATCTGGTTCCCATTGTCATTCATCATTTCTGTAAAAGAATGACACAAATAAACGTTAAAATCACGTAGAATTTTAATCTCTAATAGAGTAAAAACCACAAAGGTTTTACTCTCCAAAAACAGTGAGTATAACACAAATACAGAAAATATTAAATTCCTTAAGCTTGATAGTATACTGTATTTGTAAAATAATTGTAGAGAAAATAAAACAACATATAAACAGAAATGTAAATGAAACAAAAGTTCATCCGAGCCCATTGAATTCACAGTTTTCCTTAAGGAATTTAATCCCCTCCTAGTACCCAAGGTTATGGATTATTTTCTCCCAGGATAGAACGAATTACACACTGGTGTAGTGGTACTTCAAACCCCAGTGTTTCAGCAAACACAAAGTTCGATAGCAAATCACACTTACTGTTGCTTTCTTTGAAGTTAAAAGTATGCAGAAGAAAGGAGGAGACTCAGAAAATCATATGGAAAATCTGAGAGAATGGACTTGTATTTATAGTCAATGTTGGGTTGAAATCTAAAGAGGTGCAACTCTTCAGAATGACTGTTTATGCAAAATATCCATAACATAAATGCCATAACATAAATGGCTATTTACTCAACAATAAACCGAGAATTAAAGAGGGTGGTTAATTTTCTATAATATTCTGTTATTAAAATTAATATTTAATAACATTTCTGTTAATATTTACTATTAACAAATAAATTTGGACAAAAAATTTAATCAATCAATCGATCACTTAACCAAATCCGAATCCGAATCTGAGCCGAGCGAACGATGACGATGCGAGGCTTACCTTATTATATCCGAATTCGAGTCTGGGTCCGGGCCCGAGCGACCGACGACGATGACGGCGCGAGACTTACCTTCTTCTTAACTCTTTAACAGCTAGAAGAAGAGCAACTGCTCATATACTCATCAAAAACCTCTTCCTCTTCCAATATGGGACAATGTCCATTTGTCAAAGAAGGAAACTCAAATATTTTATTTTTTCCTCCATTTTCCATTCACCCTCTTTTAAGCCATTAATACTTAAAAAACCCAACAGTTAAATAAATTTACATAAATTGAACGCAAGGAGCGTAATATAAAGACCAAGCGTTAGACACAAAGGCAATAACAGGTTGAGTAGTTGCAATATATCTTTGCCAAGTCTGATGATTCTACCAAAATTTCGCAGTAAATGGATGTAACATGACTCCCTTGGCCTCAGTATTGTTGCTTCAATTCATTGCTGCATCAAAAGTTTATGTAGAGTTTAGTCAGTGGCGGAAGCAAGAATTTTATCAAGAGATTCTAAATTTTTTTAAAAAGTAAATACCTAAAAACATTAAGGAGATTCAATACGTTATATATTGAATTTTTTTTTTTAATCTTACACAGTGTTTTGGCAAAGGGGATTCCGCTGAACTCCAGCTACCTAGTTCCCCGCTTGTATTAGGGAATTTAAAAGATAAGTAGTAGAATATTGTCACACATAGTATTTGTAAATGTAATAAAATAATTTTTAAACCCCTTTACCGCTATACTAAAATCTTCTCTCATTTCACAAAGATTCAATAGTATATAACCAGAAAAAATTAATTTTTTTCCTATTTGCACAACACAATTATTCGGCCCTTACTATTCGTTATAGGTTAATCTAAATTATAGGAGAAAAGAAAAAAAGAGAATACAAAATTCTTTTACTTTAAACAAATTTTCGAGAAATGTTAAAGTACAAATAACTACTAACAGATAGAGGAGTAAATAGACCTTGGGTCAGTGGAGCAGGTGGGTCAGAGTACATCTCCGTTGAATTCGTATGAACTCGTAATTAACATCCCACATCCGCCCCATTGAAATTTCTTCATCTTTAAAGAACTTCTTGATAAGAGTCGCTTTTATCTTTAGTAAGCCTACCCGACGTCGATCCATATTCGCTAAACATGTGATATTTTGCCGCAGAATTACATGCATTTAAACTTTTTCTTTTTCTAGAGAACCTCAAATCGACACTAGGGCTCGATCTTTTCGTCACAACTCAAAAGTAGTAGTACATGTACAGATCTTATTGAACCCAACATTCTCGAGTTCGAACATTGATAAACATACTAAATCACAAAAGTTCCAAAAGTTACTAAATTCTGGACCGCTAATTTCAGAAATGTAATGGTGCAATGAAAACCTAAAGTCTAAAATAATTCATCACATTTAGATTCTGAATCTGCCTCTAATTAGAGGTCTTTGAATACATTTGTTATCTGTATATTTATCTCCTGTATCTATGTCTTGTGTTTATATTTTAAGAAAACTATGACCAAATATTTTGTTCGCTCCATTCCAATTTACGTAAACATCTTTGACTTGTCGCGGAGTTTAAGAAAAAATAAAGATTTTTGAAATTTGTAGTTCGAAATAAGTCATCAAAAGGGATCCATAATATTTGTGTGGTTATAAAAGCTTCTCATTAAGAGTGGTTATGAAAGTTAAGCTAAATTTTTCTACAAATTTATAAAGTGATCATTTTTTTTGGAAAAGATCAAAAAAAAAATAGTTTACATAAACTGGAACGGAGAAAAGTATTACGCAATTGTGTAACAAACACCATTACATAATGGCTTTTATTCATACTTAATACAGCAAGCTCTGCAGTAGAAAGAGCATTACTATTACAACTTTACCATTACAAAGGTTTTATATATTACACGATGATTAGTGTTGAGGCTTCCCTTCGGTCACTTTATCCATGGCCTCACCTTTGTAGTAGCAACACCTGCTGCAGCCGTAGTAATTGCGGCGGCCGCAACAACCATAGCGGCAGTATCCTCCACGTCCACCACCACCACGACCGCGACCGCCACCGCCACCGCCACCAGGGTATCCACCCCCACCACGGCCGCCACCAGGGTATCCACCACCACCACGGCCGCCGCCAGGGTATCCGCCGCCAGGGTATCCACCACCGGGGTATCCGCCACCATATTGAGCTTCATGCACTTCATTCTTGTTATCAGATTTCTTTGCTGCATCAATTGTGTGAAAAGAGGTATGTTATTTTTATTAGCTGTTTTATTCTTGTACTAACTCTAAACTAGCACAGGACAGCCCGGTGCAAAAGCATGCGCATTTACGCAAAGCCCGGAAAAGGGCCCCAACCCAAGAGGGTGAGGTAGAAAACCTATCCTAATGCAAGCATTTGCGACTGTTTCCTTCTACGGTTTCAAACCCGTGATTTATAGGTCAGAGACAACTTCACCATTGCTCCAAGTTTCTCCTTCAACTCTAAACTAGAAAATTAAAACAATTTTACTGAAATCCATATATAATCTTACAAGTTTAATTTCTACACGTCGATAGTGATTGTTTTGTACTATTAGGTCGAATGCAGATCAGATCATATAAGATTCTTTTATGCTGTCAATATGTATAAGTTAAATCCTTTACTTATATGTAATTTTTCGTGATACAAGCACATTATAATTTTTGCTATGTTAAGGTCAAATGAAATAGTATAAAACATGCTAAGAGTCATGATCAAGCTAGCATTAGGAAAGCCAGACGTGTAACTCTAAGAGGTCGGTTTGGTAAGATGTATATATTAGGAAAAAGAATACATGTATTAATTTTAGTATTATTAATTCCTTGTTTGATGGTAATTTTCAGTTTATGTATATATTATTTATACACCATATTCAGTAATATATATATATATATATATATATATATATATATATATATAGCAAAAATTATGCCATTAGCAATACCATAATTTTTAATACATAAATAAGTATGTATAAAGACAAAATTATCATTTCAAAACCTTTAATACACCAAACCAAACAATGACAAAAAATAATCCTAGCATAACTAATCTCGTATTACTAATATACCATATTCAGTACTATTCTTGCACACCTTACCGGACAACCCCTAAGTACTTGCTTTAGAGGAATAATATTCTTACTACAAGTTGCACGTACGTTAACCACATTATACAAATAATTACTATACAGATAATAATAGGGAGAAAATAATGGCAAGATTCTTACAATCCTCTGCTGAAGTGGTGGAAGTCTCAGCCAACTCCCTAGCTAAAACCTCAGAGCTTATCATTATAAAAATGGCCAAACAAAGGCCAAGAAACAGAAATGCCTTGGAACCCATTTTTCCTTTTCGTAGCCAAGCTTAGTTATGATAGTTTGAAATTTAAGGATGGAGAAACTGATGCATAATTGGTCTCTATTTATAGTAAGAATTGAATACATTTCAGCTAAAAGGGAAGACAAAACAAAGAGGTGCATTTATGGAGTACATGGACCAGTATTTAGTTGGCAAGTGAAGAGAGTAATGAATAGTCTTGATTTCACATTTGAGTTGGATAAAATTTATTAGTAGGATATTACTCGTTATGTACACCATATATGAAAGTAGTATAATATTGTTTCCTTTTGGATATAAGTTAGATACATCGTCTGCGTAAAGAACTCTGATTTGATCAGTTATAAAATATTATTTATCATTTAACTTGGATTCCTTTTGAATATAAGTTAGATATACTGATAGTATAAAGAACTCTAATTTGATCTACTATGGAATGTTATTATATCATTTAATTTGGATTACAAATCAATACATATTATATATATAAAGAACTTGCTATTACTTATTAAATGATCTGAGCTACTAGGGGCAAAATTCTTTACACGTACAGTGCATAAAAGTAAACACATTCGATTTTTTTAAATTAAAGTAACATGCAAATATGCAATAACATATAAATGTTTAGATAAAATTTTGGCAGAATACATTAATTGGAGACCCAGAAAAGTTGTCAAAGTTTTATTTGGATACGTTATCTAGGAGTTCAACCTATTAATTAATAAACACCAGAAGTATATAGAAAATATGCCTACTAAACAACTATTGCAATTTTGACAAGTTTAGAGGGCCGTCTATAAATTAGATCAATGGGCTAAAATGCACTGATATGATTTTTTTTTTTTTTTTTTTGAAAA
>ML384797.1:35893-49879 GCA_005239525.1 Nicotiana knightiana
ATCCGTACCCACTTTTTGTGCCACGTTTTAACTTATACCCGCTTTGTAAAAAAAATTACATCCGTACCCGCTTTTGCGCACAACTTCAGCATGCAGGGCTGAAGTAGCAAAGACAATCACGCAAAACTTCAGCATTCTAGTAGACGTGCCTGAAGTAGCTTGCGAACTTCAGCTCTAGTAAATGGGGAACTTCAGCTCTAGAGCTGAAGTTTTTGTCTTTGTAAATGGGGAACTTCAGCATACGGGGCTGAAGTTCCCCAGTTATAAAGACAAAAACTTCAGCATACGGGCTGAAGTTCTCCCAGTTACACTGGGGAACTTCAGCTCTAGAACTGAAGTTTTGTCTTTTGTAAATGGGGAACTTCATAGAGCTGAAGTTTTGTCTTTGTAACTGGGGAACTTCAGCCCCGTATGCTGAAGTTTTGTCTTTATCACTGGCGATCTTCAGCTTAACTGGTGAACTTCAGCTCATCGAGGAAAAGGGAGCTGAAGTTATTTAAAAAGTGGGTACAAGTTAAAAGTTTTTAAAAAAGCGGGTATAGGTTAAATGGGGGCGACCAAATAGGGTGCCCCTCACAATTTTTACTTTTTTCCATTGACATGAAATGATCTTTCGGTCCAAACATATTGCATCTAGTAGCCCGAAATGTCTATTTTGTATATTTTGTATATATTAATAGTTTATTTTGTATATTTTTTGTATAGTGACAGCCTATTTTGTATATTTTTTGTATAGTGACAGTCTATTCCGTATATATTTTTATAGTAACAGTCTATTTTGTATAGTGATAGTCCATTTTGTATAATGAAAATCTATTGTATATAAATTGTATAGTGACAGTCTATTTAGTATATTTTTGTATAGTGACAATCTATTATATATATTTTTTGTATAATGACAGTCTATTTAGTATATTTTTTGTATAATGGCATTCTATTATTGTATATATTTTGTATAGTGAAACTCTATTGTATATAAATTGTATAGTGACAGTCAATTTCATATAATTTTTGTATAGTGACAGTTTATTTTGTATATATTTCAACTTTATGCATAGTTATCTCCTCTCATTTTCTTCTAATTGTATGGCCTCACAATCACCGAAAATGGTAACAAGTTCGCCGGAGTTTTAAATTTTCAGCCAAAGATCTTCAAAATATTTACTTCATATTCACAGAAACTATAAGAGAAAATAAGAGAAAGAAGGCAAGGTTGTCTCTCTCGTTTCCTTATGCTACACCTCTGCCGAAATCTGGCCGGCCAACGATGACCATGACTGCTCCTCTCGCTTTCCTCTTCTTCCCTATAGGTTGCTGCTACTGATTTTTACTAGTCATCGCGGAATTGACCACTAACTGGCGACGTTATTACCCCCATCAACGACGACGGTTTCACGCTATTGATACACCATCCCTCTCCTCCTTCATCTCTATTTCTTTTGTTTTGATGTTGTTTTTAATAGGTAAAAGGCCAGATCTTCTTAGATCTGGCCGGTTCTAGGATTTTCCGGCGAGGTATCTGAACGAAAGGAATTCAGATCAGTGAGGTTTCCGGTTCGGGGACTGGAAAACTATAAGAGAAAATCAGAGATAGTAAGGAAGATAGGTATGGGAGGCGACTGCTAGCAGTTGTTATTGTTTTTAGGCTATGACTTGTATGGGTCAACTTGTGGCTACCGGATGATATATGTTTGGCCCGATGGGATATAAATGAATTTCTCTCTATTTTTTTTTATAGTATATATAAGTTAAATCATGTGTAATAAGATACTCAGAAGCTCAACTCTGCTTTTACCACAGTTCTCTTCCAAAATTCTAGGCCTCCCTATGCCCCCAACTATTTGTTAGGTCGGATTGAACGGTAGCTTCCTTGGTGAATTCTCTATTTCTCACCGTCGAGATAAAAAGTTCAAATTCCGTCAGTAGCGTTCTTTTCGGCTTTCTTCCTCCCCAATACTAATACAATAATTTTTTTATTTAAAGATACAACATGTTGGGTCTCTATTAGGGCCTGTCGCTTTCCAATTGCAAATTAGATAATTATGAATCCATGGATCGGATATACTCCTAAATATAATATGAGACTATGAATTGTATGGGGTCTGATTTAGACGCACCGACGTAGTCTCTGGATCCACCACTGCATGGTGAATTAACATATAATATCAACCTTTTTAGTTTGGTGAATTATTATCTTGATAATATTCAGATAATAGTTTTCATTCTTTAATTTCAGGTGGCTGAGAGAAAGTATATCCTAACCTAGTTAGTATCACAGAGGTCTTCAGTTTGAGACATGAAATATAATTGTATTTGATAGTGAATACTTTACTTTCAAAATAAAAGTTGTATATTGCGAATCTAAATTAATCGGATCTAGTAGAGAAAACAAACAGTAGAGGAGTTAAAAAAGCCACGTACATATTGTTGCTGGCCGACGAATTAAAAGCATGGGACAGATTTATCAGTTGACTTAACAAAGTTTTCCTAGACCCACCACCCAACTACCTGTCATTACTACCCAAGTTACAAAATGAAAAAACATTCTTTTAGAGAAATGTGATAAGAATTTGAATCCCATATTTGTATTCCTACCGCCTCAAATTATATGTCGTGATTTTAAAAAAAAATTTATCTCAAATTATTTATCATTATATAAGTTCAAGATAAAATTAATTATTTTTTTTCACATTTTACCCTTAGTACTAATTATTTTTGAAGGTGGAGATAAACATAAATAGAATAACTATTTAATGAAAATAGATTATATTTTGAAACATAGATAAGGGTAAGATAGGTAAAATTCCTTCTAATTAATCTTTAAGTTTGTAAAAGAGAAATATGACAGATAATTTAAAACGGAGGGAGTAATAAAGTAAAACTCTGTATTCAGTATACAAAAACCCTTCAATTCATACGTATCATATGCTTTATTGTGTAAATTGCTAGCACTAAGTAGATCAGCACTTCTATTAAAAAAATGTAAGATGCTCTTCAAATAATATATTCAGCACATATTAAATAACTCTAAGACACTAGGTTAGGTTTCCCATGGGAAAAAAAAAATTAAATGAATGATAAAAAATGTTTGCTGAAAGATAAATGCAAATAACATGATATGTTCAATTCTGAACTATATACATCGTGATCACGCTCAACTATGTCTATTAAAAGACTAAGCGGGCGTTGCAAATATAATCCGGGTATTTTGCCCAGAGTCGAATCCCACAGGGAATTAACGTATCAAATGTCGTCTTTAGATTACTAGATTCTCAATAGTCAACTTCTCAAACGTTGTGTATATCACTTTTTGTTGTTTCTACTACTACAGCTGAACATAAATAATAAACTTAAGATTAACTAACAATAAGATGTAAACAATTGGATTAAAAGTCTAAGATTATGGTTTCCCCCGTTGGTGAACTTCCTTCTTGTATACTCCCTATAATTTTGATTTAGTTGTCTCTATCAATCATGAACACTCCAGCTACCATAAATCTCTCTCAAGTAATTATGATAACTTACTAGACGCACTCTCTCAAGTTACGCTAGCTAGATTGCATTACAGTTCACTTTAGATTGTACCCGAGGTATCGTTATCTCTAATCCAACCTCTAAACCCTCGGTTATGACTCTTGCCTTTACTCCGGGAGTGGTGTTGTTCAAACAACTACCTAAATATGCACTCTCTCTCAAGTAGATACATAATAAATAGGCACGACTAATTGAGGGCCCTTCAATCAACTACAACAAGAACGTAGTTGAACAAATAGAGATTAACAACCAACCAAAACTATATTAATATCACAATAAAGTCATCCCCCAACGGGTTCCACCAAAACCTTAAATTAGAAAAGTTAGCTAGTCATAATAATGATAAAAACTACAAAACAACTCATAAGCAAAGGTAAAAGCACAAAAGAAAGAGATATGGATTGATGCCCAATTGCCTCCTTGCCTCTTGCCCTTGCTTTTCTTGTTCTAAAACCTAAACCCTAATTAAAATCTTCTCTTGGGCGAATTGAACCTTATAGTTTGTGTGGATTGGCTTTGAACTTCCAAAAACACCCTTCAGCTTCTATTTTCCGCGTCTGGACTAGCACGGGCGCGCTAGTCACGCGCTAATGCCCGCGCTAGTTGGGTTATACACTGCCTCCGGAAAGCTGGACTAGCGTGGGCGCGCTACAGCCTGCGCTAACGGGGTTTCCTACTGCCTCGCTAAATCTCCAGCCTTCAAATCACCCCGAAACTACCCCATGGCCTGTTATTCTTCAAATTCGCCCGGATCACCGTCATAAGTCCTCAATAGCTTATTGTACTCCTGTAAAACACAGGATGTGAGGGGTGGATATGTGAGTGGGGAGTTAGGCTAGAAAAGTGGGGTTAATGGAGTTAGTAAAAATAAAAATATAAAAAAATCAGATTTTAAAAAAAAACTTTATCTATTAAAGTTCATTATTTTTTCTTGAAAGATAAATTAAATTATAAAGATTAGAAGATTAACCAAAAAAATCTTATATTATAGGAAAATTAAATATTTACATATACTTTGAATGATACTAAGAAAGATTCAACAGCTTACTTATTAACATTATAATTAAAAGGAACTATATATATATATATATGTAATTTTTTTAATATATAAATAGAAATAAAATTTGTACTCTAAGAATGTGAATATTATGATTTTTTTTATTTTTTTTAAAAATAAAATCTACTAAAAGTAATATAAAAGTCTAAAACATCAATGTTAGACCTAAATGAAATATTAACACTAAAATAGTATAGAATTTGGGTGTGGTCAAAAATTACTTGTTTACAGCATGACCTTCTTTGCTTGGAAACATGAAGAGTTTTCAAGCAAAGAAAATGAACAAAGTGACTAACTTTTTACCTCACTATTATTTAAAAGGGAAAAAAAGAGAAAAGAAGGGGTTGCGACCGAGCCTTTGATTTAGGCAGCCTACATATCCCGGGTTATAGGGGAATCAGGTCACATGTAGTTCAAGTGGGAGAAAAGTGATGGAGTATGCTTAGAGGGAGAGCCGAGTGAAGTTCCGTCAAAGTTCTGATCTGCGGTTCCTACTATTACATCAAAATGAAAAGAAAATTACATACTCTTGAAATCTAAGAGTTATAAAATTTCTATCTATATGCCATCTGGAGTCTTATCTTGATTCTTGAGTTGCTTCTCCTATTGACTTTAGACTGAAACTTGGTGCTCTGGATGTAGCAGACTATGAAATACTCTCACAGGCTTGTTTCTTGATCAGATGATGAGAAGATGGATCTTGAGACCCTATATCTCCGCATACATTATGTCAAAGCTGGTTGAGGCTAGTATTGAGATCAAACATTCTATTTTCTCCGGCAAGAGCTGAAATCTTATTTTTGCACATCCAATCCGTGCTTTGCAGAAAAACATTCAAGCCATCACAAACAATCAAAACGAACAAAAAATTTCTGCCCCAGTTTGCACTAGGAAATTCTTGTGAGTTATTGAAAACACATTAAACTATATTTGCTATTTGCAGAATAAAGAATTGGAAAAGACACATTTTTTATATATATAATAGGGGATGTCGTACCCAGTGTTAACCAGAATGAAGGCAACCAGGGGATGTAGTACCCTGTGTTGATGATAAGATGAGGCTCGGGCACTATATGATGCTACTAGGGAATGTCGTACCCTATGTTTGCAACAAAATGACACTCGTGGCGCTTTGAGATGCTACTAGGGAATGTCGTACCCTATGTTGGCAAAACGTAATGCAACCAGGGGATGTAGTACCCTATGTTGGCAATAAAATGAGGTTCGTGGCTCTTTGAGAGGCTGCTAGGGAATGTCGTACCCTATGTTTGCAATAAAATGACACTCGTGGCGCTTTGAAATGCTACTAGGGAATGTCGTACCCTATGTTGGCAAAAAGTAATGCAACCAGGGGATGTAGTATCCTGTGTTGGCAATAAAATGAGGCTCGTGGCACTTTGAGATGCTACTAGGAAATGTCTTACCCTATATTAGCAACGAGAAATACAACCAGGGGATGTAGTACCCTGTGTTGGAAATAAGATGAGGCTCTTGGCTCTCTAAGATGCTACTAGAGAATGTCGTACCCTATGTTGGCAATGAGAAGTACAACCAGGGGATGTAGTACCCTGTGTTTACAATAAGATGAGGCTCTTGGCTCTCTAAGATGCTACTAGGGAATGTCATACCCTATGTTGGTAACAAGTAATTCATCCGGGGATGTAGTACCCTGTGATGGGAAATGAAATGAGGCTCTTGGCTCTATGAGATTCTACTAGGGAATGTCGTACCCTATGTAGGCAGAAAATAATGCGACCAGGGGATGAAGTACCTTGTGATTGGCAATGAAATGAGGCTCGTGGCTCTCTGAGATGCTACTAGGGAATGTCGTACCTTATGTAGGCAGAAAATAAATGCAGCCAGGGGATGTAGTACCATGTATTGACAATAAGTAATGCGACCAGGGGATGTGGTACCCTGTGCTGAAGATAGCATATTGATTCCCTATAATGAAACTAAAAATAATATGATTACATGTATATTAGAAGAAAACTAAGGATTTGAGAACTTCACTTGGTGATGTTCGTCTTTTCACGAGCTGTTTCCTAAAATTGTTCTGTTCCTGTTATGAACAAAGAAAGATTCATTAGTTTTTAAAATGGTGGTCAGTTCGTGGCCTTGATCTCTTGGGCGACTTGACCTTGTGTCCATTACACTTGTTAGAAAAACTGACTCCATCGATGGTCTTACAAATTTCCTGGAGATTCTGTTATTGTTTCTGGAGATCTTCTTTCTCAATATTAGAACCTAACTATTTTGCGCCTATCACCATTTATGTTTATGGTGCAAATAACCTTGCTCCCAGAAAAACTTTTAACTGAGTAGCCTTCGTTGAACCTTGACACATTGTTCACTCCTTCAAGACTTTTGCTCGCCAGGGAAGCTCAAAGATGGCTTTATGCCTTTGCCCATAATGTTCATGCCCAGAAAGTTTAGCTTCATATAACTGGAAAACTGTAACCAATTTTGCGGCCTTTTCTTTGCTTTGCTTTGATGAAATTAGACTGAAAGGGATTCAAAAAGAATGGTACGAAATAAAAAAAGAAGGTAAACTAATAGGTATTACAACTTAATCAAGAAGTATATCTTTCAGAGAAGAAAAATAAAATTAAAAGGACTTATCTAGAGGAATATTCCAACTTCAATTAACATGACCTGCACTTTGGACTGGATGCCTGATTCGTCTGAACTATCTAATTCTCAAAATCCGTCGTAAACTTCACTTGGAAACTGAGTTCTTTGTTGTAAACATGCTTGTACCGGGATATATGAAGGCCTAAATCGATCAACGATACCCTTTGTGGGTTTTCACCAATTGACCTCTCTCATTTGTCTTTCTCTCAACTCACTATCGCCTTATAGTGCCTGTGAAGGTTTTCACCAATAAGACTCTCTCATTTTATTTTTCTCTCTTTATAATGGCCGAGGCATCACCATAATTTACCAACTTAGGATTCTCGAAAGTTGATCAGAAGGTCTTAAGAGGGAAAGGTAAAAAGAACTATTCAACTGAATTACAACTTTTGGAACCATTTTGACGGAAAATCGTCGAAAAAATAAAATAAAATCATGCCCCAGTTTCTTTGAATACAGGAAAATGTAGATTTTTGATTTAGTGTGACCGAACCCCAGAGTGAGGCTGCCTATGTATCCTTCCGGAATCAGGTCGGACATAGTTCAATTAACCTGAACTTGTTTTGATGATTTTTTTTCTTTTGATATATATATATATATATATTTTTTTTTCTTTTAGAAGATTAAGTACATTTGTTCCAAATGAGGGGAAAACAAAGAGATAATATAAACAAGGCTTCAAAGGTCTAACTAGGGTTGACCAGTGTTTGGGTAGCGAGAATGATAGCCTTTCGTCATCCCAACCTGAGAATGCTAAATATAAAAATGCCCCAATAGAGTTATGTCATACATAATATCTCTTGACTGCATCCGCGTTGACGGGTATATCAGTCACCTTGCCTTCTATATCTGCCAAGTGTATAGCTCCTTTTGATAATACTTTCTTGACGAGGTAAAGACCTTGCAATTCGGGGCGAACCTTCCTTTTTCTTTTCCTGGTGCGGAAAGATACGTTTCAAAACAAGTTGTCCTACCTTAAATTGTCTTGGGCGCACTTTCTTGTTGTAAGCACGTGCCATTCTTTGTTGGTATAATTGACCAAAACAAAATGCTGCCAAACGCTTTTCATCAATTAAACTCAACTGTTCCAATCGGGACTTGACCCAGTCAGTGTCTTTGATCCCTGCTTCAATAATGATTAGAAGAGAGGGAATCTCAACTTCTTGATTCATTATTTCGAGATTAGACAGCTTTTTAAGATCTGTGCATGACTTCCGCATGCATGTCATGTTTTTAAATCTAGCATTAACGAATCTGAAAAGGATAAGAAATTAACAAAAAATAGGAAAAGGAAAAGATCGAATTTTACTAAGAAAAATGGAACTTTGTTTCATTGAATTTGAAAGGTTAGAAGGGTTAACGTCAAAGCAAAGAAATTAAATTAAAATATCTGGATTACAACCCTTAAAATAATCCAAATACATAAAAAGCAACACAACAGACTACCAAGGCTCCTTCCTGATAGGAAGAGGAGTTGCTTCCCAGTTGTTGAGAAAGATATCTGGACCAATGAGCTGAACACATGCACGGCTGGGGCCCTCACCAACTTGAACCATATTGATCTCATAGAATATCTCCTTGAGACCCAGGCAAACTTTATCACTTTCATCCTGTATGGATCCTTCCTCTTTCTTTTTTCGATTTCCGAAACTGCCTGACCCGCTTTGAATTGCTTGTGTGGTCGCCTTAAGGGCTGCCTGACTCGCAATTTTTCCCGAATTCATGCCATTCTCAACTATTTCACCAATCTTAATCACCTCTGTGAAAGGTTTGCCAATGGCGGCCAACATGTAATGGAGGTAATCAGGATCCTGAACTTGGAGAAAATAGTCAATCATTTCTGCATCTTTCATTGGTGGTTTGACCCTAGCTGCCTGCTCTCTCCACTTGATTGCATATTCTCTAAAGATTTTTGTTGATTTTTTCTTTATGTTGACAAGAGAGGATTGGTTTGGAACTATATCAATATTATACTAAAACTGTAGGACAAAATCTTGAGCCATGTCGTTCCAATTGTGCCAGTGTGAGATGTCTTGATCTATGAACCACTCTGATGCAATTCATGTCAAACTTTCCCAAAATAAGCCATAAGTAATTCTTCTTTTCCTCCTGCTCCCCTTAATCGGTTAGAATACCTCTTCAAATAGGCAACAAGATCACCATGCCCATCATACTTGTCAAACTTGGGGGTCTTGAAACCGTGTGGCAAATGGACATGGGGAACATGCATAGATCGTTAAACAAAACACTCTTATGGCCTCCCAAACCCTATATGTTTCTCATGGTTTGTTCCAAGCTCTTCATTTTTCTGGTCATTTCCTCTTGTTCCATATTCTTGTCGAGATTTTCGATCTCAACTGGGAACATGTCCTGAGGAGTATGCTTATATCAATATGGAACCTTGAAAGTTGGTTCTGGAGAGTAATGTTGGGCATCATGAACATTCAGTTGTGGATCATTATTAGACTTTTGAGCAAGAGTCGGTTGAGGAACGGTGAAAGTAGGGACAATGGGTACAATAGGTGGGTCATTTCTGAGGGGTACGGTTGGAGGACGTGTAATGGAGGTACTGGGGATAGTGGTAAGGTTAATGCTCGGACTGAATCCAGGTTGGTACAATAGGTTACTTGTTAGGGAGATGGGCACTTGATTTGTAACTTACACATTATGAAGATTATCCGAAGACCCTATGGGTAGTGGGAGCGGTGTCTGTCCATTCACCCAAGCTTGGTACATCTCTGCCAATTGTTGTTTCAGCACTCTTACTTCTTCGACCAGTTCTGTACCTTGTTCGACCAATTGTCTATGGACATCATCATTATCTGACTCATTCTCACTGTTGTTCGCCATTCTACTTTTTCTTTTTGATCTCGTATTGTAAGGGTGAGTCGCTAGTTTAAACCATAAACCAACCACCTCTGTTTAACTATATCTTTAGAGATGACAAACAACAAACGTGTTAGAGTTAGGCATTTTGCAGATATTAATCACACATTGTATGTCATGCACCTGATGCCATTTTCATTTCTAAATGAGTTTGGAAGGCTTCATGCTTCATCTCGGCTTATTGGTTTATTGGTTTTATTTTCATATTGAATTTTAGCGCTCTCTTTTGTTTTCTTTCTTATTTATTAAACTTTTTTTTGGTTATGATCGCATCCGATGGAGATTGCCTACGTATCATGACGCCGCATGAATTAGACCATTACGTAGTTCAGGAAATCAGGAATAACGTAAATAAACTAACTCTTGTTCTTATATAATTCATACCATGAATGCTCCTAACAAAGAAAATATGTCTTTGGATTTCTAAATTTTTCTTTTGGAAGACTTCTAAAGAAGAAAGAAAATATTTTTTTTTGAATTTTGAATATTTTTCTTTTTTGGAATTTTCGAAAGAAAGACTTCTAAATAAGAACACAAATATTTTTGGATTTTAAGATGAAATTAAAGGAAAATATTTTTTGAATATTTGAAAATTGGTTGCCGGACCTGATGAAGGTTGCCTACGTATCTCACATCCGGTGAGAATCAAACCCGCGTAGTTCGGTCAAAATAATTTAAACTTTTTTTTTGAAAATTGTGATTTTATATACTAGAACCCTTCAAAATTTTATTTTATTTAAAAAAAGGGTATTTTATGAAAACTTGGAGGAAATTATCTCTTTCTCTCTCCTATGTTTAATCGAACTATCCTAAAGCCGGTCAACATTTCAGTTAAGCCTACCAAATAATGTTACATGTAGCATAGAAAAATGAACATGTTGGTCTGAAAAATTGGTACCTGTCCTAGACGGACCCAGCCCCTGTGCCGAGTCCCGCTAAGTCCAATGCACATGATGCAAATAAAACGTAGCCTACTAGGGATATTCATTGCTTGTGGCTTGTTCTTCTAAGTTTTCAAATCCTAAAGGAGATGGTATCTAGACCTGGCTTACCGGGATGGACAACCCGAGCCGAGGAGCGTCAAGCGTCACCGGTAGTAGAACATCATTGGCTAGCTAACGACTCTCCCGCCTAAACATGTGTGACTAAATCCTTCACCAGAAGCTGATAGGCTAACTGGCTTTATCTCAAGACAGAAGCTTTGTGATGCTGGTAGGCAAACACAACATAACTACCTATCAGAAGACTCAGAAGGGTGCGAGAGAGGATACAATTTATATCACAGTTCAAATAAATATTAAAGCGGTAAGTAAGCGGCAAATAGCACATTCGCTCCCAAAAACAATAATATCCAAAACATGATAAAAGCCAAACAATAATCAATATACAAATCTCGAATTCTAATTAATGTCTCCAGCAGAGTCGCCAGAGCTGTCACACCTCTTTTTTGCCACACAACCCTATTGCGAGGTTGAGCTAGAAGAGTTTTTCCAATTAAAGTAACATTTTGAAAAGTGGTTATTTATTATTTAGAGTCGCCACTTGGAATTCAGTTTTGGTGTTCCAAGTCACCTTTTACTTGAAACCCCTTTCAAAAAGAAGGTTTGACTCTTAATTTATGGTCTACGAAAATAGAAGACCGGGTAAGGAATTCTGTTGACCGAGGGGAAGGTGTAAGGCACCCCTCGAGTCCCGTGGTTCTAGCACGGTCGCTTTATTGACTCATGTAAGGCTTAAATCAATTTTCGTTATTCTTGTATTTTATTAATTATGGCTTATTTATTACCGCTTAATTAATTATTCTATATATTATTTTCATTTTTGTGTGTTCATCTAGGTGCGGTATGCACACAAGGTATTCTTCTTTGAAGTTAAATGTTAAACCAAGGTATTGAATGTACACATGATTATAACATATACATTTTAAATTTAAAGGCATCGAGACGCGGAATGCGCACATGATCCTTTTATTATTTAAGCATATCAATTCAAGGTTCGGGAATGAACACATGAGCTAATATTTAAAGTACACCTAAAATTTTTCTAGTATTTTAGAGTATTTTATTTGTTTTGTCTCTTTCAGATTCGTGACATTTATTTGTATAATTTTATTCTTACTTATTACAACGAGTCTTAAATTAGTTCCTAACTCATCTCGCTCCCTATTTGAACATATATAAAGATATTCCAATCTTAAACAAAAATGATATGGCATTAATAAATAGATAATCAAATGGGACAAAGTTAAAAAGAGATTTGCATTCATAGTAACTGAATATTGGAGATATAACAAAGATCCAAGAAAAGTCCCAAACTAAAACACTCCATGTTCCTGAAGCTAGTTTAAAACATTAAAATATTTTCATGACATGTTAAAAGCCGATTATGGAACTCTTGAAGAACACTATATAAGAGTTAGAAAAATAACGTCTACATACATCTAAAAAAGTATAGATGCAAATCTTATTCAATTGTCAAATGACTAAACATACTCACAGAAAGATGACTAAAGATTTTTGAATCAAAATAATCTTAGAGATATCCTTCTCACACGTCTCAAGTAGTAAAGAAAAATGAATAATATGAGGTCTCTAAACCACCATACCTTTAACTTTATGAAGATATTAAATCTTAATATTTGTGAAAACTAAATTAATATTCAAGAACTTTTATTATTTCAAACCCATAATAAAACAAACTATTTAAATATTCAACGTAAAAATTCTAACTTAATATTTTACTAACAAATCTCATAACCAATGCAACGAGAAGACAATAAATTAATTTTATCTTTTTTTTAACTTGGCAATCTCTAAGAATACTAGCGAAGCAGTTAAGTACTAACAAAAGATAAATGATCAACAACTCACTACTTATATACTACAATAATTCTTATAAATAATATTAAATTTAGTAACAAATGGGTATTTAACTAAGCATATGTCACTTGCACGTACTGTCTATGTCATTAAAATTAAGATTTAAAATAAGCTAAGGAAAGAACTAAACTAAAAGAAATCCTAAATAAGATAAAGATCACATTAAACGTTACCAACACACAAATACATATAAAATTAGAAGACCGAAAAGATAAAGATAGAGGAGATGAACCTTTGTAGAAGCTATCAACAATATAAAGAAGATCCAGCAATTACAAGAAATTGATGAAAAACAACAACTGTAATACGAACCCAAAACTCGAAACTAAACCTTTATTCAAACTCCATCATTTCTATGTGAGAAATTTTTATTTTTGGAAGATATAGAACGTCTCTTAAAGAACTTTTTTTTTTCAATATTTGTGCCTTTGTCCCTTGCAATTTGTTTTTCTTTTCCTCCCAGATCCTCTTCCCTTCTCTCATTTTTTTGTTTTGTTTTGCCTCCTTCCCTTCTTTTCTCCTTTCTTCTTTTTTTTCGTTTTCTTTGTTTTGTCCTCCTCCTTGTCTTATCTTTTTTCTTGTTCACCCGTCAGTTCTCTTTTATTTTTTTTGCCTTTTTCTGACTTCCCTCCCTTCTTTTTTTTTTTTTTTTTTTTGTTGTCGTCATTTTTGTTTTATATATATTGTATTGTATGTGTTAAATGGGATTAGATTGAGGGGATAGTTGGGATGTGAGGGGTGGATGTGTGAGTGGGGAGTTAGGCTAGAAAAGTGGGGTTAATGGAGTTAGTAAAAATAAAAATATAAAAAAAATCAGATTTTAAAAAAAAAACTTTATCTATTAAAGTTCATTTTTTTTTTTGAAAGATAAATTAAATTATAATTAGAAGATTAACCAAAAATTTCTTATATTATAGAAAAATTAAATACTTGCATATACTTTGAATGATACTAAGAAAGATTCAATAGCTTACTTATTAACATTATAATTAAAAG
>MDKJ01006899.1:0-28026 GCA_005239525.1 Nicotiana knightiana
GGAAGTTTGTCTAGACACATATAGATACACCCTAAAGATAAAGTCAAATATCTTCAAATGAATGCTTTGGCTGAGGGGACAAGTGTACCTAGTCAGGCTGACCTTAGTACCAGGTCAAATCAATTTCAACCGGAAATTAACATTGTTACCGGTGGTATTTTATATTATGATCCAAAAAAAGATCGGGAAGCATTGATAAAAATGGTTACTGTTATGTGCTTACCCTATAGTTTTCCTTCTAACCCTCACTTTGTGCATTATATTAGAAAAGTTTTTAATCCTACTTATAAAGGATGGGATCGCACAACCGTAAAGAGCGATATTTATAAATATAAATATGAATATGAATAATATTTGCGCTATTTATTTACTCATATAAATAGTCGTGTTGCTATTACTACTGATATTCCTAGAAGTGGTAATGACTGTGATTATTTTATTGTTACCAGTCATTGGATTGATGATGATTGGATAATATAAAAGTGCATTATTGCTTATAGAATAATTAATTCACGTCACACAGGGCAGTTTATTTCTAGCACGGTTACGGATATTTGTAGATATTTTTACATTAGTGATAAAATAATATCAGTTTTAATAGATAATGCTTCTAGTAACACTAATGCTATAGCCTTGCTTACCACTACACTAAATCCTGCATTTAGTAATATTTTTCATGTTAGATGTATTTGTCATGTTTACCATTTAATTGTGAGTGATGGTATGAGAATTTTAAATGTTGAAATTGAAAAGGTTAAAATGACTCATAATCGACTTTTTTATTCAAACCGGAGAAGTAGACTTAGAGAATATTTTAAAAGATGCGATGAATTTAGCCTAAGAGAAAGAAAGGTTCCTAAACCTTGTCCAACTAGATGGAATTACATGTATGAAAGTTAAATTGTTGCATATGAATATAGAAACTCCGTAAACTCAACGTTTAATTCTCATGTAAGTGATGATGATGAACACCTTACAAATACGGATTGAGATAATGTTAAAATGCTTGTAGATTTTTTAGAAAAATTTCATATTGCTAAAAATGAATTTTCTGGCAATATTATCCTACTATTTCTAACTGTTTAGTTTATATTGCAGAACTTGCAAATTTGTTTAGTCATTTTTCATAGGGTGGGGTAATTTATCAACTTGCTATTGATTCTATGAGAAAAAAGTTTAAAAAATATTTTTCCTTATTCCCCCTATTTATGATGTTGCTGCCTTGTTAAATCCTATTATGAAATTAGGAAGTCCTCAATTTTGGTATGAAACTGTTTATAATGGTTTAACACTTGAAGATGAGGAGTTGTATAAACTTCTGGAAGCAATAACCTCAATTAAAATAAATGCTCAAACTATTTATAGTTTTTATCAAATTGTATTAGATCATGCTAGACCAAATGTTCCAACTCCTTCTTCTTCTAGTTCTCAATCATCTAAAAGAACTGCGGGAGTAAGAGCACTTAGTGCTTGGGCGGGGTTCAGGAGTTCTCAAGGTTCTAGTACTAGTGATTTTTCACAACTAAATGAGCTTGAAATTTATTTGTCACAGCGAATTGAGGAAGTGAATCCCGACGGCTCCTTTAATATTTTGGAATGGTGGAAGGACAAAGAAAAACACTTTTCAATTCTTTCAAGGATGGATCGAGACATTTTAACTATTCAAGCTTCAATAGTGGCATCAGAGAGCGCTTTCAGTCAAGCAAGACTTCAACTTGGTGATTATAGAGCGTCTATGAGGGAGAGCTTGAAAAAATCAGTACTTTTTAGAGATTGGATCCGTTCGAACGAAGAAAGTTTGGACTTGCTGAATCACAACCTGAGGTAGACGAAGCTTACGAAGAAATGCTAGCTAAACTTGCGGAAGATGTTGCTTCGCCCGGAAGAGATGATGACCAAGCTTCTTTTCCGCCACCACCAACGGAAATTCCTCCGGACCTTGAAGGATTTATGAAATTTGTAAGAGATACCATGTAAATTAATATGTAATTTGTATTTTGGCACATCGTAATTAGTTTCTTTTTCTTCTCGATGGTGGTATTAGCGCCTTGTTATGCTCATTCCATAGGGGGAGGAAGACTAAGAAAGATATTGTCATGTTTTGTTAATGCTATAATAAAATTATAATGCATTGCTTTGAATATCTCTTCACAATATTTTTGAGTTTAAATTTGAATTAAAAATTTTAGGTCATAATTCTATGATATAATTTACAAGAAATTGTCTTAGATAAAAAAATTTTAAAAAAAATAGGCCCAGCTCACTTTGGCCCACTTAGGCCCGTGACTGGCCCACTTAGCCCGGGACCACTTAGGACCGGCCCACGAAGTCCGTTTAGGCTTAGGCCCGTCCCACATTACACCCTTAGCTTCAGTTCTATTATTATCTTGTTGTTGTTACTGCTTCTTTTCCATAAATTTTTCACTATTATTTGAGCCGAGGGTCTATCAAAAATAATATCTTTATTTATACAAGGGAAGGATAAGATTTGAGTACACACTATTTTGCCGGACCCCGAGTTCCATTAGGTATGCTGCTAATATTGTTTTACTGGCATATGCAGTACGTCATTCTGGAAGGAAATAACAAAGTCTATTTGAAAGGAAAATTAAGCACAAGAACGAAGACATTCGTGTAGTTGAAGGCATTTGGTCCAGTCTCATGACGTGGTGGCCTCCACTATACTGTACGTAGTTCTTGACCATATTCTCTTTTGATTTTCAAGTCTACACTTCCTTCATCTGGACTTTTCTTTTCTATTTAGTTTTGAGTTTAATTAATTTGAAATCCAACTGCAAGAAACTGTCCCAGTGAGTAAAGATAAATAACCAAAAGGCAGAATACCTCATTATTCCTTAAATTTGGTATAATTTATTCAGTACACACCTAAGCTTTTCATAATATCCTAATTACCTTCTATATATTTAGCTATTTGATAATCTTGAGCCTGCTCAACAATCTCATTTGATGGACGTGAGAGCCACATGCTGCCATGTGGATTTTTTTGTCCACTTGGCATTGTCTACAATTAATATATATATTTTTGCATTAATATATACCCAATTTATTATCAATCAAAATTATTTTAAAATATTATTTTCTATAGATGCCTTTTATATTCTTATAGCAAAAGAAATATTTATGATATATACTACCACTGAGGCATGAAATACGCTATTTATGTTTTCCCTCTCTCATAGACAATTGGACATACCTATTTTTAAGGTGATTGTCGTTACTGTATTCATAATAATTTACGCGAATACATGTGAATACATGCGCATACAGTTGGACTGTCCTGATTTTAGGTGTTTTGACTGTTGTATTCATGAGCGCGAATACATGCGTGTATAGCTGGACTGCCTTGATTTTAGACGTTTTTTACTGTTGTATTCATTGATATAGCAGCGCGAATACATGTGAATACATGCGCTTACAGCTGGACTGCGCTGATTTTAAGCGTTTTTTGCTGTTGTATTCATGAATACATGGCACGAATATATGTGAATCCATGCGCGTACAGCTGAACTACCTTAATTTTTAGGCGCTTTTTGCTGCTGTATTCATGAATACAATAGTGCGAATATAATGAATACATTACCGTAATAACTAAATAGTAGCTATAAGAAGTAATTATGTATAGTTATTCCTACAATAAGGAAGGACGGTCTTTCCAAAATGCATGAATGCAAATAAAAAATATCTCCTGAATAAGCTTCACGACCGGGCGGTCTTCGTAATAGAAGAGAGATTTGGCGATAAGCTTGTGCTATAGTAATTATAGGAAGTAATTATGTATATAGTAGCTATAAAAAATTATGTATACGGTAGCTATCTGAGACTGAAAATTCCCAAAAACAAAATTCATACAAGCAGTGTAATTTGATTGATTGTAGTACTTTAAAAAGTTTCACTACATTGGTCAAAAGCTCGAGGGTCGAGAATTAACTAATGCCTCGTTCATACCAATCTATTGGAACATGTCGAATTAAACACTGAACAAGCTAAAATAATAATTATATTGCGAGACTTATCAGTTTACAAAAAATAAATTTCTTAATTTAAAATGACTAATGTGCATAAGAATTTCTTAACTGTCATCTATATATCGTTTCTTTTTAACCAGGTCCACACGCAAAAGACTAAATTGGAGGCTGCTTTCTATTTTATTTTTCCTTCCCATTTTTACTACTTTGCAATGAAGAATAAAATGACAGGAGTCCAACTGCTTCCACTAATTAAGTTAATAAAGTTTGGTTCGTATATTTTTTTATAATTGGGTTGAAAAGTTAGAAATAAGAGACATACATTTGGACGTATTAGCTATGCTGATAACATGTCAACAATATACTATATGCTAAAAAATAAGGCTTCTTCCAAAATGCATAGGAGGGTCAAACATCTAATCTTTTGTGTGAATTCTGATGATTATCTCAATTTTTCAATTTAATATGTATATTTAAAAGTTTCATAAAAATGACTGTTTACTCTTAAAATCGATTAACAATTAAATTTATAAGTGATTTTAAGGATAAACGGATTAATTTGATACAAAACGATAAATTGATTTAGAATAGGCAAGTAAAGATACAGTAAATTCGAACCACGAGAGAGGAGGATTCCAGCCTTGGTGAAGCCTTCACCCTCGACCCGGGCTCACACTGGACAACTTTAATGAACGGGAGAAAAAAGCTTACGATAACAGTAAATATAATAGTATATTGCTTTGGAATGTGTGTTACAATGTGTCTAATGAATTATCAGACTCCCCTTTATATAGTAGGGGAATCCTACACTAAGCACAACTCTATAAAAGGTAAAAATCTTCTGTTTAACTGACTGTTGGTTCTTCATCAATACGTGTCGAGATCCATGCCGTGATATCCGACCGGTCGCGGATATTACGACCCTCTGTTGGTCGTGTTTGATTGTCCGATAATGTTCTCTGAGTCTTTCAGAATTTGGACCGTTCTCGAATCATGACTCCGAATATTCTCGACGCATTCTAACTCGATGAGACCTTTGCTTCGATTTCGATCCTTCTCAATCATATCTCGAGCTCGTTTTACCCTATTGGAGGCCAGCGTATATCATGAGCTCGGTTTCTATCCCTATACAATGACTATTAATAAAATAAAATAAAAATAATCATTAAAAACACGATAAAAGGCATTTCCAAAATTAAAGTCAATTAACTCATATAATTATTGGCATTACTTACCTAACAAGCTGTGTGAACAGTGCGAGATCATTTGTGAGTTCACAAGGAAAAAAACTAGCTAACCAAAAGCATTCTTTTGTTTCTTTTTTTCCTCCCTTTATTTGTCATTGAATAATATATTTCAATACCATACACTATGATCTATTTCAATAATATCATATGTAAGATCTGTATTCCGCTTATAATAATTTACCTTAGACTCCTTTATTGCTTTCAATAATATATGCATCTTTTCCAGCAAAAAAATAATAATATCATATAGTGAACAACTATTATTAAATGCCTCAATATAATCCGACCTAAGTTAGGTCTAATTAAATGAATTCTTATTGTTTACATAACTTTAATTTATGTATCATCATAAATTAAGTCATAACCATCCGTCTTTATTCTAGGTTAAGATCACTAATGTGAATAAGCTTTGATTATATGAATTCTTATAGTTTATATCACTTTGAATTTTAAAAATGTGAATGTGAATGTGAATAAGTTAACACAAAGAACTTCATACATTGTGAACTAATTATTAAATTAAAAAATGTTAAGAAAGGTCATAATCAGGCAAAGAAAGGGAGCTTAAATTAAGAAGGTGTTTTCTAAAGCATGTGCCAAACGAGCTGACCTTTGTCTCTTACCCCAAACACACAGCCCACCAGCCACAACAACGATATGACATTTCTTTGTCATTCTCCATATCTAGACACGTAGTGAAATGGTAGTTAAGGTAGTAGGAAATATGCTTCTGTCTCACTAATTGTAGCAACCCACAATGCCAACCTCTTATCAATTATCATCCTTTCGTGTATTTTTGAAATTATTTTTCATTCAGTGCTCGGTGCATGTATTAGAGTTCGATTAAATTCGAAATATTCGTCGCAAATCTCATATTGAAAAGTAAAACGTTTCTTAATAAAGGCGATTTTATACTCGAGGCTCAAACGCGAACCTCCGATTAAGAATAAAAGAATACTCACCACTCTACCACAACCCTGATTTGTTTGCGCATACTCCATTATCCTAATTTATGTGATGGTGTTGGAATTTTAAGAGTCAAACGAGTTAACTATGACCGTAGTCTTTATGTCTTTTAAATATTTGTAAATATTAATTATTGTGACTTGGTACTTTTGCGTAGCTTCAGAATATGTAAACGTTAGTTAAAATTTAAAGATTATATATTCAAATGCATGATCAAAATTAAGAAATTTAAATCAAAAAAATAAATAGCGTCATATAAATTGAGATAGAGAAAATATCTTTTACTATGCATATCCATATGTATATTTCTAGTCTCAGAAATTTACATCAAGAGTATAAATTTGCTACTAATCATTTATGTTTTCATATTTGAATCAGAATATTTGAATTTTGTTTTATAGCTTCACGATCCAAAATCCGACGAGTCGTGATGGCACCTAATCCAACCGGTTAGGTAAGCCAATTAACAACTATCCAATGCCAATGAAATTTAACAAGACAATTAAGTAAGAAAAATTATCTGAATTTTATACATTCCCCAAGGACTGGTAGTACAAATCATGAGCTTCTAAGATTGGAATTTACAAAGCTGGTATGAAGTTATACATCATTTGTTACATAAACAGATTTTTAATAATCTAAGGCTACCATGAACAAGAGGCAGCTACCACCGGAATGCAGGTACATCTTCAAATCCAGCTCCCATCGAACACAATAATATCATCAGCCAACATCTGCACACAAGGTGCAAAAGTGTAGTATGAGTATAATCGACCTCATGTACTTAGTAAGTAACAAACCTAACCTTAGGTTAAAAGTAGTGACGAGCTAGAACAAAGGTCAGGTCTAACACCAATAGCCAACAACAGTGCATAACAACGTAAAACAAGTAAATAAAGGAGTAACTCAGAGATAAAATACTCAGCTTTTCATAGTTTTTTCGAAAATAGTTTCGCTTTTCAATGTATATCAGCAAAAACCCAACTCTTTTACCGAAATAGTCGTAAATACGAGGAAGTTTGAAAACTGTGAGTTTTTTCCAAAATCCTTTCAGCAATAAATATGATGTTTCATTTTCCTTTCAGATAGCAAGTGTAAAATACCTCTATATGTCCATATGTCAAGATGTGTGAGAAGTCATGAATGACGTGATACTATACAACATGAGGAATAATGCATCTCTATGCATGTATATCAAGTGTGCATGCCAAATGCGATGCGAATTAGTGATAAAGACCATATGCATACTCTCAGAGTATCAGTTCACTCAGTCATCCCGTTCACTCAGTCCTCTCATTCACACAGTCCTCCCAGGCACTCAGTCCTCACAGTCACTCAGTCCTCCCTATCACTCGGCACTCGGCACTCGGCAATCGCACTCAGTAGGTACCTGTGGTTACTGGGGTGTGTACAGACTACGGAGGGGTTCTTTCAGCCCAAGCGCTATATCAAGCCAATCATCGCATAAAATCAATGAAACGTGATGCGGTGTGCAACCCTATCCTATAAATATCCTCACAATTAGGCCCTCGACCTCACTCAGTCATCAATCTCTCCAGTTTCTCCGGCTCTCAATGTCATGAAATATCAGCCCAAAAATAATGATGTGATGTATCAATAAATAGTAATAGAGATTGAGATATGATATGCATATGGATGCGTATGACTGAGTATATAATGCAATGAAAGCAGATAGCTCATGCTCAACAGCATAAATGACCTCAGTGGGTCCCAACAGGATAAACATGTAGCCTAAACATGGATTCTAGCATGGATCACAGCACAATAGCTCAAGTACATAGAAATTACATGGTTACAGGTAAGATCAGGTAACTACGCAGTACCACGGAAATAGGAGGCACAATTCACATGGTGCACGCCCACACGCCTATCACCTAGCATGTGTGTCACCTCAATACCAATCACATAACACGTAATTCGGAATTTCATACCTTCAGCACCAAGTTTAGAAGTGTCACTTACTTCGAAGAAGCCAAATTCCAATACCGAGCAAGCTAAGAGATGCTCCAAAAATTCCATCTCGCGCATACCGACCTCTGAACGGCTCAAAACTAGCCAAAAGAAACTCAAGTACATCAACTAATGCCAAAAGAACCAATCCCAATCGAAAAAGGTTAAATCTTGAATCAAAAGCCCAAAATCGGCCAAAAAGTCCAACCCTGGCGCGTACCTCAAATCCCGACAAAAATTACAAAATCCGACAACCCATTCGATTACGAGTCCAACCATACTAGTTTCACTCAAATCTGGCTCCGAATCGATATTCAAATCTCAAAAATTTGTTTTATGAATCTATAGACAATTCCTTCGATTTCTCTTTAAAATCACTAATCCAATGTCGAAAACAAAGATTAATTCATGAAATATGATCACAAGTGAGTCAAGAATACTCATCCCAAGTCGTGTGGAAAAATTCCTCTCTGAAGTTGCTCAAACTGAGCTCCAAAATCCGAAAATGAGAATAACCTCAAAACCCACGACTTTAACTTCTGTCCAATACTCTTCGTATTTGCGTAAAACTTCCTTTCCTGCAGCCTCACATTTGCGAGACAATTCCCGCATCTGCGGATCCACACTCAACAACCAGCCTCGCACATGTGGAACTTCATCCGCTTCTGCGCAATCGCAGGTGCGAGCCAAAGGTCCGCATCTGCGTTCCTTCCGCTTCTACGATCACAATCCCCTCACCTGCGGCCATTGCACCTGCGCCCAGTGGTCCATAGGTGTGACCACACCAGAACAGACCTGCCCAGCCTTAACAAATATGATCTGAACGATCCGAACCTCATCTGAAACATACCTGAGCCCCTCGAGACCCCGATCAAGTATACCAACAAGTCCCATAACATAATACGGACCTACTCGAGGCCTCAATACACACATAACAACATCGAAACGATGAATCGCACCTCAAATCAAAACCTATGAATTTTGAACTTTTAAATTTCCAAAACTCACGCCGAAACATATCAAATCAACCTGGAATGAACCCAGACTTTGCACACAAGTCCCGAATAACATAACGAAGCTATCCCAATTTTAGGAACCACAATCCAAATCCGATATCCTCAAAGTCAACTTTCGTTCAAGCTTATAAACTTTTCAAACTTTCAAATTTCCAATTTATCGCCAATTTGTGCCGAAACCTTATAGAAACATTCAAATGCAAATCCGGATATGCGCCTGAGTCTAAAATACCATCCGGACCGATTGGAATAATTAAAACTCCATTGGGATCAAATTCACAAAAAAGTCAAATTTGGTCAACTTTTCCAACTTAAAGCTTCAACAATGAAATTCGCTCTTCCAAATCAATTCCGAATAACCTAAAAACAAAAATCGACGATTCACATAAGTCATACTACATTATACGGAGCTACTCATGCCCACAAGCTATCAAGCGAAGTGCAAATACTCAAAACGACCGATCGAATCGTTACATAGCTAAACCGTTTTAAAAGAGATACCTAATGGTCAAACGTACATGAAGAAGGTTAATCAAGATTTACATCAAATAATCTCCTAAACATCTATAGAACAATTATTCTAAGAATAGAAAACATGCTTTGTAAAATTGGATCTGCACCACTAAGTCGTAATTAATTATCAATTTCACCTGCTTTCCACATTCAAATTAATTTATGTTACATGTGGCTTGATTTAATTGCAAGAGGATAAGTTAGTGTCAAAATAGTGTAGTTTGATAAGGTCTATTTTTCGGCGTATTTTACTCGTTATTTCAATCAAGAAGGAAAAAGAGAGAAAAACATCCAATCTGGATTATTAGTAGATTATAAAGTAATCGATCGTATTTTCTATGTTAAGACTAATCTCTAATCACCCTTGACTTCCTTTTGGAGCGACTCAAGTCCAAGAAAGCTGGAGATTTTTTAATTTTTTTTCCAAGGAGAGATGGAAGAATAAATTGTATATTCAATTTATTCTATTCGAGTTAAAACAAATAAGCTATACATAAAAAAAATAAAAAAAAATCTTCATTAATGTCATAAGATTAACCAATTTAACAGCTAGCGGAAGGGGTGGTAGAATACTTAATGACTGAATACAAGTGCAACAACGAATCACTTTTCCAGAAGATTATTTTTAAACTGATAGTGTGAAATTGTGCTAAATTATTTTCTCAGAGTTTCACATCATTATTCTTAAGCATTGCGTATTTTATATGAGTCGAAGTTCAGTATATTGAAATGCGTATAAAATATTTATCCAAATAACTCAGCCAACTGTTATTTTCACAATAATGATAGGTAAATATCTATTTATACTGAGCGAGTAAAAGTTTTACAACGTCAAATGAATAAAATATAAATTTTTTTGATAGATCATGCACTAGCTATCTAATACGAAAAACATACGAAAAGACTCGTGCTTGAATTTTTGTGTTCGAAACTGTAGACATCAAAATTTTATTACATTAAGATTTGGGCTAGATTATTAAGTTAGGCACCTATGCGATAAGTCCATTTAAGAAATATGCTGGTTAAACCCTCGAATTACAGAGAACGATCTAGAGATAAGAATCAAGGGAATAAACAGAATTGTACCCACATCATTTTATTAATAAAATTATGTTTCTTCTATTTATATTGTGGTTGTAATTTATTTTTGTATCACAAATAATTTATTGCAAACAGTAACTTTCCATCAAAAGGTGTAAGACCCAACTTTAAAAAAAAAAAAAAAAAATCCTTTCCTCTATTGTCTAATTTTCTTGTGTATTGGTTTGTTTTTCAAAAAATAATTAATTTTATATTATAGGTCACGGGTTCGGATAATGGAATCAGCCATTGATGCTTATGCTTTATATCAATATAGGTTGCTTATATAACACTCCCTTGTAGTGTAGCTCTTACCCAGATCGTACGGGAATATGAAATGCTACGTGCACCGAACTATTTTTTTTTAATTAATGTTAGACTAAGGATGGCTAGGTCGTTAGGAAGCACTTCCACGACTTGCCCCCATCTTTTACTCTCATTCCTTAATCATGACTTTCCATGCAATAATTTTTCCACGATCTCAACATAATATTCATCATAAAACCAAAGTCAAGAAGAGGAAGATTATTTAATTTGCCATATATGTAGGAATAACGAAGAAGAAGTTCTGATTTGTAATCTCTTTAGTGATTCGCAACATTTTCTGGCTTGATTAATTTTTTTGCATGAGGTTGGTTTACAACAACCATTTAATAAATCCCTGATTGATTAATATAATAATTCTTTTTGCCCAAAAAAAAATAATATCAGAAATCGGCTAAACTACGTTCAAAGCTAGTTTTGGGGTTTTCACATGCAAAACCCGAAAAGCAACGAACTCATAGTACCACGAAAGGATTTGGTACAGTAGATGAGATTGTTCTTCCCTTAATCAGCGGTCTTGGGTTTGAGCCCTGGGTATGAAAAATTTTTTGGTAGGGAGCGTTTTTCCCCGAATAAGACCCTACATGGAGCGAATCCGAATATAATCGGGCTCCAATACGAATACCAAACATCGGGTGGGAAACCAAAAAAAAAGAACTCATAGTAGTAGTAGTACTAGTGAAAACGGAAGATCGCCGCAACCACGCAACCAAACAAAAAAGTCTTCTTCTCTTCTTCTTATGTTAATCTTTTATGATTAACTTATTTTATTATACAGTTACTTATAAAATTATCTTTTAGATGATATAATAGTTTGAAAATTCTTAAACTCGGTTAATAATTATAGAGTTTAAGTCAAATATATCTTCAGTCTATGAAACTTCTATACTATTTGTTCACCTTTATAAGTTGTAAATATCTTTTAAATGACGTGATAGTATAAATAAAAATTGTAAAAATTATAAAAAGAAAAAATGAAGAGAATGTTGACGTCATTTTCTTATTTATGACATTATCCCCGCTCCCACTATATTGTTCCCTTGGCTTATAAATATATCCTTAGTTCACTCCATGTTAGAGCACCCCAAAAGTGTACTCTCCCCAAAGTAGCTATTCTTACACATTTCTACAAAGAGCGAAAAAAAATGGAGTACTCCAGCGACACAAAGGCGACCGTCGTAAGTACTTCACCATCATCTTCTCGCTCCGTCTCGCCACCGTCGTCGTCGACTTCTTCTCTTAACTCTCCACCACCGCCGCCGATGGTGGTGGTCAGCCCTTGCGCCGCCTGCAAAATATTACGGCGGAGATGTGCAGAGAAATGTGTGTTGGCACCTTATTTTCCTCCCAATGATCCTATCAAATTCACTACTGCTCATCGTGTCTTTGGTGCTAGTAACATTATCAAGTTCTTGCAGGTAAATATCTTATCTATTCTATTACGTACTTTTTTTTTCCACCTTTTCTTTCTTCCTTTTTAAATAAAATTCCCTAATAGATTAATTCAACTTCACGAGATGTACTTCTAGTGAACTTATTCAGAGTTTATAGAGTTTATTTTCTGACTATTATAAGGTTACATAAGAGATAATTATAGTTATAATCGTCTATAAAAGCAAAATTAGCAACACGAAAAATAAGACAATTCACATGTTACAACAATTTAAAACAAACAGAAACTATAATTATTTCTTTTACACTCCTCGTGTCTATAAATTTAATTCATTTTGAAAAACTAGAATGGGTAGGGGTCTATTTAGTCCACCAAAAAGGATATTTCCTAAAAAAAGTTCTAGCAGACTTTCTTTAATAGTATATTGTTACACGAAAAAAGAATTCAGTCATGAATTCTATGGTGGTAATAAGGAATATTTTAATATTTGGAGGACTTGTTATATAGACTTGACGTATAGTAGTAGTATTTATAGGTAGTAATTTTTAGTTGCAATTTGAAAAGCTAGAGGCCGACGCTACTTGATTGTTCAAAATTGAAATAGACAGAAGAAGTTGACAGGATATATCCCAATAATAATGCCTTTCTTATTAGTGTATTGAATTGATTTTTCGAGCCAAGACGCATTCAAAGGCTTTAGGTAATTGATCTATGACTATAATGAGAAGCAACAACCACATCTCCTTTATTTATCATTAGGAGAAGGTCTTTTCTTTCTTATATTGCTACTCTATTCATGTATTTTCTTTTCCAAAAATTTTGGGGTCATATACATTGACTTCTCTTAATTTTTCAAAGTAATTCTGGTATAATTATATGGTATTCGGAGCCCCCTGACCCAACTAACCCAAATTCAAGTTGCATTTGGGAGCCAGAAGTGCTTTCTATCTGGGTCTCCCCATTCTAGAACTCGAAATCGAGACCTTTAATCAAGGATGAAGGAATTTCATCCATCTCACTACTACCCTCGATGAGAATTTTTAAGTTTACTATTCATGACTTCTTGAGCTAAAATAATCAAAACCTTTAGGAGTTGTTTGGTTGGAAACAAGTTATCCCATGATGATTAGTTATTCCACCCTCTCATAGGGATAAAAAAGATACTACAGTCATGGGATAACTATTCCTGGATTAGTTATACCACGATTTTATCCTAACCAAACATAAGATAAACTCATCTCAAATTTAATCCCGGAATTAATTATCCGATCCCTTATCCCTCGTACCAAACGAGCCCTTAACGCCTCTCTCATAATTAACTATTACTACTAGTTGATTTGACAAGTGGAATGATTTTTAGCAATTATAGTTTTTCAATTACGAAATTCTAAACATCATTAACTTTTTTTTTATTTTCAATCTTGTTTAGGAATTGCCAGAATCTCAAAGGGCAGATGCTGTGAGCAGCATGGTGTATGAAGCTAATGCTAGACTGAGAGATCCAGTCTATGGTTGTGCAGGAGCAATTTGTCAACTTCAAAAGCAAGTGAATGAGCTACAAGCACAATTAGCAAAGGCACAAGCTGAGGTTGTCAACATGCAATGTCAACAAGCTAATCTCATGGCCTTAATTTGCATGGATATGAATCAATCTTCTCCACAAGCATCACCACAACAACAATCTAATTTGGATTGTTTCACTAATAATATCCCACATAGCTTTCAGAACAGCATGAGTTTCCTAGATGATAACAATAACTTTGGATCAGTACTGTGGGAGCCCATGTGGACATGACTACACATAGAAGCGGATCTAAGGTTTAATTTAACTCTACGGACTCAGGTTCTAGTGAGTTTTACATAGAGAAATTCAAATGAGCCCATATCTATAATGCTAGATCTGCCCCTGACTATGGAAACATGTTTTCTCAGATCAAAGGGCTCTCTACCATTAAGTTTGTCCATTCTAATTAACTCCTTGAGAAATTTACTAAGTCAGCTTTGAGTAAAAAAATTTAAATAATCGCCAATAAAATTTACGTGACGTATCCAGAGAAAGGAAAACAAAATGTAGTATAAATTGAGCCAAATCTTTAAAGATTTGTGTTCCAATGTCTAGTTAGGTAATTTCATTATTTTTGTAATGATTCTGAGGCAAATGAAATTGACGAGTCTTTTGTTCCCGCCATGTTATCTAAAAGACTCCTCCTGGAGTGGACCGCATTTATTTGTTTCTTAATTTTTCACAAAGACTTATTACTTATTACATCGTTAAGATCAGTGTCATGCTATAATAACACTTTTTAATGTTCTGCTTAATAATAAACTTATCTGATTAGCTAAAAAAGAAAAAGGTAAATTTTTGTTTAAATATTCCTGATTAATTTTTCGCTTGTTCGACTAACTTGAATTTACATTGTATAGGTCCACTAAAATGGTATGTCACTCGTTCAATCAAAAAAAAAATTTCGAATCTTGAACTCGAAAGGTTAAGGATGAAGAAATCTCAACTATGTGACAAGTTCTCAATTGTTGTTAGTAAACATTGAATGGATGTTCCATGTGAATTTCCTTTCAACGGAACCTTTGACTCATCTAGTCTTTGGTTTTGGTGACTTAATTTACCTTCCGAATGGGTTGGTGTCTTTCCACACTTTAATATTATTCGTGTCTTGTCAAAAACCCAACAATGTCTTGTCACAACTAACTAGCAATTTTGCTTACTCTATTAGTAATAGAAAACTTTTTATAAAAGCAAAAGGAAAATAAATAAAATCACTTACTATTTATTTTTCCGACTATCTTATGAAGAACTAACCATAAGTGCTTTATTTTTCGTTTCGACCTAAATCTTATGGCTACATGAAAATAAGAGGATATAATACCACTTGATCGTTCTTCATCAACAATTGAACTATATAAAGCCTCCTCAATTATGTCTTGTATTCTTTTTAATCGGAAATGAAGTCCATTTCAACAGGAGAAAAAGAAAATGAAGAAAAAAGTCAATTCATGATAAATGTAACGTTTCTATATATGTGTTTATTAAGGTTAGTTTCATTTGAATTAATATTTATTGAGCCGGGATAGTATGTGTATGTACATCAAGTTTAGGGGTTAAAATGTACAAAATAGAAGTTAGTAACTAATTTAACTAATTAGGTATATGAGTAACTGTTTGTACATCAGTTTAACAGAATTTTCTCTTCTTAGCTAACTTCTTCTTCTCCCGTCGTGAATATCAATGGAGATTTCTCTTATTGCTTCTTCTCTCAAATCCCCATGCATGTCCTCTTCTATGGAAGTTTGATATGGTATCAGAGCAATCGATTTAATTCCGATGTGTTTTCCTTCCTTCTGTCAATCTCATAATTCCGATCTTCATTTTCAAATTTCACTCCGTCGGTGATCGTTGTCCCAGAGATAGGGTTTTCAATTCGGAGCAAAAATGGCAGTTAATGAAGGATCGAGTGTTGAGATTGTGCTAGGACACACTCATCCTTTGTATTTGCGACCTTCAGACACGCTGGGAGAACATCTGACTGAATTTAAGCTGATAGGGACTGAGAACTACAACTTGTGATCTAAATATATGAGAATTGGACTGTACGAAGAACAAAATCGAATTTATTGATAGAACGTGTAAGAAGGAGAATTTTGGGCAAAATTTGCATGATCGGTGGAGAGATGAAATACATTTGTGCTATCATGGATAATGAATGTTGTTACCAAAGAGCTCTATAGCACTGTAGTCTATGGATCTTCTGCATGCAACATATGGAAAGATCTGAAGGAACGTTTTGATAAGAGGAATATTTCTAGAATTTACAATTTTCATCAGGAGATTATAGCTCTTAAGAAAGGTTTGGCACCAGTTTCTGTTTACTATTGAAGGACCCTAAATGGGTTGATGCCATGCAACAAGACATTCAAGCCTCTGAGGAAATCAGACTTGGAGTTTGGTGCCACTACCACTTGGGAAACAGCCTATAGGGTGTAAATGGGTGTTCAAAATTAAGTATCAGGCTTCAGGTGAAGTCAAGAGATACAAAGCTCGACTTGTAGCAAAGGGTTACACACAAAAGGAGGGCCTCGACTATATTGATACTTTCTCACCTGTTGCTAAAATAGTGACAGTAAGATCAATTGTAGCACTGACAACTTCCTCTGGTTGGCCTCTTTATTAGATGGATGTTCATAATTCCTTCTTGCAAGTTGACTTAATTGAAGAAGTTTACATGTTTGTTCCTCCTGGTTTCTCTAAGGGAGTTTCCAAGCAGGGGGAGTACCTTGTATGCAGGCTACATAATTTCCTATATGGCTTTAAACAAGCATCCCGACAATGGAATATCAAGTTATCTGAGGCACTACAGACCATGGGGTTCTCTCAAAGCCACTATGATCACTCTCTATTTACCAGGAAAACTGATGCCTACCTGGTCCTAGTGCTAGTCTATGTGGATGATTTGATAGTGACTGGGAACAACATTACAGAAATTAACAACAAAAGGGTCAACTTGCAGCAGTTTTTTAGAATGAAGAATCTTGGAAAATTAAAATTCTTTCTTGGGATTGAGTTTGCTCGATCAGACAAGGGCATATACATGAGCCAATGCAAATATGCACTAGAGCTAATTTCAGAACTTGGACTAGTTGGGGCCAAACATTCTAGCACACCATTAGAAGTAAATCAAATATTGACTTCTGTTGATTTTGACAAATTGGCTTCTTCCTCTGAAAATACTGTCCAAGACCCTCTCTTGAAGGATGTTGGTGAGTTTTAAAGATTGGTGGGAAGATTACTATACTTAACAATAACTAAGCCGGATATATCATTTGATGTACAAACCTTAAGTCAGTACATGTACTCTCCTAGAAAATCTCATCTAGATGCAGAAAGGAGAGTTGTCAAATATGTCAAGAGTGCACCAGGGCAAGGGCTGCTATTACCTTCATCAGGTAATGGGATTTTGAAGGCATATTGTGATGCTGATTGGGGAGCATGCCTTCAAACTAGAAGATCAGTCACTGGCTACTCAGTATTCTATGACAATGTCATGATCTCTTGGAAATCAAAGAAGCGAGAAACAGTGCTAAGGAGTTCAGTTGAAGCTGAGTTTAGAAGCATGGCTTCAACTGCAGCAGAAATTGTGTGGCTCATTGGTCTGTTTGGTGAATTAGATGTCAAATTGCAATTACCCTGTGGCTCTATTTTGTGATAGCAAGGCAGCGATCCAAATCGCAGCAAATCCCATCTTCCATGAACACACAAAACACATTTACATCGATTGTCATTTCATTAGAGAGAAGATAAAGGTTGGTATCATCAAGACTATACATGTGAACACTAAAGAGCAGATAGCAGATTTATTGATTAAGGGACTTGGACGAACATAACACCATCATTTACTTTGCAAGCTTGGAGTGAAGAATATTTTTCTACTCCAGCTTGAGGGGAGTATTGAGCCGGGATAATATGTGTATGATACAACAAGTTTAGGGGTTAAAGTGTACAAAATAGAAGTTAATAACTAATTTAACTAATTAGGTGTATTAGTAGCTGTTTGTACATTAGTTTAACAGAATTTTCTCTTCTTAGCTAACTTCTTCTTCTCCAGAATATCAATGAAGATTTCTCTGATTGCTTGTTCTCTCAAATATTCATGCATGTCCTCTTCTATGGAAGTTTGGTAGTATTAACTAATAACTAATATTATAATCTTCACATATGGAGGTAAAAGCTCAGTTGTTGGTATCCAGAAAATACAAGTGACCCAGAAGTAGAGTGGAGGTAATAACGTAGTGATTATTTTCGGAGCAATTGGTACATAATTTAGTGACTTTAATAAGACAAGAACTAATTTTGCGACATTACTTATATATCGGATAATATTCTATGATCTTTATGAGAATTTTTTTTTTAGAATTATACTGATATAATGGGTAAAATTTAGTGATCATGAGTGAAATTAACATGTATAAATACTTTCTTTTTTATTATTTATGTTCTTATTAATTTGAGAAATTAATTCCAAAATGACATTCAAATATAATACGAGCAAAAAGGTTATTACAAGAAAAGAAAATCTGTTTTTGTCAGCTTCCCAGATACGTATTGTAGTTTATTTAAAACTCTGTTGTGTCAGTGACAAAGATTTGTATAGTTTGGACATATCATTGTGGATAAAAAGGAAAAGAAGATTTTGCTACAATCCCTATATAGATGATACACCTCACGTTCTTGTTTCCCTAAAATAACGCGTATTAACTTTTTAGTGTTTGTTTGTTTTTTTTCTTCAAACAGATCGATGATAAAGAAGAAAGATTGTGAAGTTATACGTGTATCGTCCGACCTCTCTATAATATTATTTTTTTATACAAATTATATTTTTTCGGAATTAATTTTTATATTTCATTATAATATATGTCCTTTATAATAGTATTTCGCTTAACATCCAAAAATATTCAGAATAAACAAATATATTATAGAAAAATTTGACCGTATATATTGTACCAATACTTCCCATGTATATTGATTATCCTTTGGCAAAATTTACCTGTCGGCAATGACTGGCTATGTGGGCTCTTTCCCTTTCAGGAAAGGAAACATTTTTTAAAGGAAAACTCACAATTTTAACTGAATTTAATATTTATATAATGACATTATAATTAGTGATCGACTACAGGGGTGGAATAGAAAGCTTATATACGAGTTTGATCGAACCAAGTAACTTTTGGTTAAATATTGTATAATGTTTAGAAGTTTGAAGATTCTACCTTTTTTAAGCTATTAGGTTTTATATTAATAATTTGTACAAACAATAAATTTTGTTAAGACAAATATAGAGAATTTAGATCAAAATTGTCGGGTTTGGTCGGATTCATTTCATCAAGGCTAGCTATGTCTTCCCTGGTAGTGTATCTGTGTTAATAAACTTATTTAATATGCATATATTAAATTTAGAAACTAATTATGAAGTTGAAATCGTAGCTCTGTCCTTGATTGACTACGTACATTAATATAACTAAACTTCAAGGCGCATGCATTACAGGAGCATAATTAATTAAATGCAACAAAAAAAGGGTAATTTGACGAATAAATGAAATAACTTAACCATAATTTGTACGTAGGGAAGCAAAATGCGAACCAAGACATTATTGTTGAAACTTGACCTATATATGTCTTAAGACAACCACTTGCTACTTTTAAGTTTTATCTCAATTATCATAATGCCTAATGGGACCAACCTAAGAACACTAAAATCCTTTCATGACCATCTGAAAACGTCTTCCAGTTCTAGTATATATATATATGCAATCAACTTTTCTGGAATATTTTGCATCAATTTTGCGCAGTCTTTCAGAATATCCTTTTACATTGACACCCAAAATCACAAAATTCATGATGTAAAACCGACATTATTTTATAAACTTACGTTGACTGTTTATGTCTTTTTGTATACTAACTTTATGCATTTGGACTGATTATACACGAGTGTGTGTGTTTATTATTTCGGCTCTCTTCTTAATTTGTGGCACAAAGAAAAAGAAGGAAAAGTAGTACCAGAAAGTGATTCCATGGTTTTAATTTGGAAAAACGCGTTATGATTAATCTCCTATAGTTTCTCTTAAGTCAACATTCTTTTGTTACTTTTTCACTTTTAGGTATGACAACGAGTGAAAATAAAAAAAAGTTTAGATGTGATCGATATGACATCGTCAGATTGTTACATCATTGTAATCATGCAATATTATTGTGTCTCGGCTTTTTTATCAGTTAAAGTTTAAAATTTTATTTTAAGAAATTTTGGCCATACCTCCAAGTGAGGAAACGAGTAAACTTGGCAACTATGATACAATGTGCCATGACCCACCACATCATGCCATGACCCACCACATCATCATACATCGTAGGTACTATTTGACATATATTTTTATCATAGAGAAGGGTTACATAAGTTAGGGACTAGCTCATGGTGGAATATTCTAGAATTATGGAGAATTTCATTGGAAAAGCTCTAGATATTTACGGACTTGGTAGGAAGACTCTTTTGGAAATCCTTAGAATGTTCTAGTCACGTAGAAAATTCTAGAGGATGTACTTATTTGTAAATACGGAAGGACTTGTTAAACAATTATTATTTACACACTATCCCCTAGGTGATTAGAATAAATAAGGGGCATTCATTTGTAACTCACCGAGAAAAACAATTAAGTTATCTCTAATACAACATCTTACTTTGGCAATTCTCCTGTGTTCTAACATTTTCTTAGCGATCTTTAATGTAGTAAGGCTGACTTGGCATAGCAAAAACGTGAGCAAGTTGTGCAAAATCGTGAGCAAGCTGTCAAGTGCCACACGTGCGCTTAGTTGAAGACTAAAGACGTGACAATGTGGTATCAGAGCAAAGGTTGCAAATAAGGGAATGACGAACAACGGAGAAATTAGCGCTTCCAACATCCAAGCCAACATCATCAAGGATGTTGTTAGCAAGAGGGGACGTAACAAAAAAAGGAATGCCACTAACAAGAGCTAGGAGGTACCGCCCGAGATTGTGCCAAACGAGGGGCTTACATCCCAAGAACCATCTACCACTGTGGCGAGCGAGGATGAAGTAGAGATCCTGCCGGAGGACATCTCGCTCGATAAAGAGTGGGTGATGAAGGTGAACAAGGGGATGGATGTCGTCGAGATCTTTGGCCAAAGCTTGGTGAAGGTGAAAGGAACCCATAGCGTTCTTGAGGGACACACCCTTGAGGAGATTGAGAGTATCCGAAATGACTTGGAGGGGTGCACGTAGGCCGAGATGGAGATAAGACAAACAATCACTACCTTGGGGTGTAGACTCATGGAGGCGATGAGCACTATCGATGCCATGAAGGCTAAGATAAAGGCACTCGAGGAGCGTGTCGATGCTGGCGTGACCGAGGCAGAAAGTAATGTTGTTGTGACGAGGAGGGCCAAGATCGAGGCTCCCAAACCTCCGGTGTTCAGAGGTGTTCGTGATGCACAAGAAGTGAAGAACCTTCTTTAGCACTTGGAGAACTACTTCAGGCACGGTAGAGTAATAGACGATGAGGCTAAGATCAACACCTCTATATTGTACCTTACAGAGATTGTTACGTTATGGTGGCGTCGAAAGTGTGCTGACATGGAGAAGGCGCTATGCAAGATTGAGACGTGGGAGCAGTTCAAGAAGGAGTTGAAGAAGTAATTCTACCTGATGAATGCAGTGTACGAAGCTAATGGAGCTCTGACAGATGGTCATAATTCGGGAGTATGTGCGCGAGTTCACTTCCTTAATGCTGCAAGTCATGTCATTGTCCGAGGATGATTCCTTCTTCTACTTCATCGATGGGTTGAAAAATTGGGTAAATCAGGAGTTAAGAAGACATCAAGTAGCCAAGATGGATGAGGCCATAGGGGTAGCCGAGTCGCTCGTTGACTTCAAGATGGAGCCTGCCAAGGCCAAAAAAGGTAACGCTGAGAGAGGTGGGGGAGATCATGACAAGGACAACGGGAAAGGCATAGCCGAGGTATACAAGGGCAGTGGCAAGGGGCCATCCCATAATGGACAGGGGTCCAAGAGAAACGGAAAGGGGCCGTAAAATGGTAGTGAGTATGTGCCTAAGAGAGGGTGCTACTTCTTTAAAGAATCACATCGGGCAAGTGAATTCCCAGATTTGGGGAGACTTGCAGCAATGATCGGGAACTTTACTCAGACACACATGGGTGATACAGGAGGGACCTCCTGCATTGGGGGGATGCGCTTGGAATCTAAGTTGGAAGTAGAGGATTCCAAAGTCCAACTTGGCACCATGCAAATGGAGCATGGCGATAGAAAGAAAAGTTGGGCGGACATAGTTGAAGAGGATGGCAAGTTACAAAGTGATGGCACGCTATTAGACTTAGACGATGCACCAAGCAGAGGGGATAAGTTTGCTAGCAATGTTGGGATCACGGATGTCAGCTAAATAGGGAGTGAAAGTATGGACCCGATGCTTGAGAAGCTGATAGACTTGGTTGAGTCATGAGGGGATTCAGGCCAAGAGCAAGGAGAGGTATCCGATGGGCGGAGGATCGAGGCCACCATTGCTAGCCGTCCAAAGTACAAACGGGGCAAGAAGAAAGGTAACCAGTGCCTTGTGACATGGAAAGGCGAACCGTCCCATAGGGCATCATGACTAATGGACAAAGATCTCCAGTGATGCCACGGTGAGGTGCACGCGTACGTGTCGATGCTTTGTGCCGAGGGAGGCACAAAATTGGGTGGGGGAGAGTGTCATGGCCCGCCACATCATCATACTAGCATATATTTTTTCCATATGGAAGGTTACATAACTTAAGGACTAGCTCATGGTGAAATATTCTAGAACTATGGAGAATTTCCTTGGGAAAGCTCTAGATATTTATGGACTTGGTAGAAAGACTCTTTAGGAAATCCTTGGAATGTTCAAGTCATGTAGAAAATTCTAGAAGGTGTACTTATTTGTAAATATTGAAGGACTTGTAGAATAATTATTATTTACACACTAGCCCCTAGTTGATTAGTATAAATAGGGGGCATTCATTTGTAACTCATGAAGAAAAATAATCAAGTTCTCTCTAATACAATAGCTTCCTTTGGCAATTCTCCTATTTTCTAACATTCCATTAGCGATCGTTAGTGTAGTAAGCATGACTTGGCATGCAAGAACGTGAACAAATTGTGCAAAATCGTGAGCAAGTTGTCAAGTACTGCACGTGCGGTTAGTTGAAGACTAAGGACGTGACAAATGTCATTTCTCCACTAGTTTAATATGATACAATGTAAGTTTTATATGTTGTATACCTTTTCACATAATTTAATTTGTGATTCTTTGAAACCGTAAGTTATTTTCTTTGATAAATAAAATAGTTGTTAGGCTAAAAAGGAAAAAATTCCCTCTTGAACTAAGTACTACATGACCAATCACCATTCATATATAGGCTAATTTGAAGATTGATTTTGTATCACCCACATTACCGAGTATTTATAGTTATCGATGCCCAAAGGTTATGTATGCATCTTTAAAGCTATGGGTCAAGGTGTTAAATCGAACTCTAGGTGGGCAAAGGGACTAAGTCGGGCCTCACGCCACATTTCGCCATCTACATACTCGTCCCGTCAAATTATTGGCTCTAATGTAGTTGTTGGGCTAAAACAACAGCCAAAGATACTCTTAATATATGGAAATGGCGTGAGGTAGCCACTTTTTAATGTGGTATCTAGTTTTTATTCAGCATTTTTAATGCTGAGCAAAAATAGCCACTACTATATTAAAATTAATACGAAAAGACATTTTTACCCTTTCTTCATGGGTGCTGCGTAAATATTAAGAACATGGTGTCGTTAATATTTACACAACACTCATGAAGTTAAGGACATGATGTCCTAAAGTTTAATAACAGAAGGTGCATATACATGACACTTTGTCCATAATATTTACACAGTACTCATAAAGTTAAGAACACCATGTCCTTAATGTTTATACAACACTCATGAAGTTAAGGACACTATGTTCTTAACATTTACCGTGCACATATGAAGTTAAGGACACCATATCCTTAACATTTACACTGCACATATGAAGTAAGGACATGATGTCCTAATGTTTAACAACTGAAGGTGCAAATACAGGCCACATTGTCCTTAATATTTATACAGCACTCATGAAGTTAAGTACATTGTGTCCTTAATATTTAGACGGCCCTCATAAAGTTAAGGACACCATGTCCTTACTTCATATGTGTCCTTACGAAATTATTGTTGTGTTTATATCAAAGTGTATAACACAAAAAATAATTGTGTTGTTTGTACATCACTATGTATAACACATCAAGTAATGTGTATATCAAAATGTATATCTCACCTTTATTTTCCGTCTTTGTATATATTAAGATGTATATCAAAATTTTCTTTTTCTTTTTTGTATATCTTAGTGTATAATATATCTCATGTATATCATGTGTATCTGTGTATATCCATAAAATTTTTTGTTATATATACGATATACAATGTGATATACACGAGCGTCCATAAAAAATTATATTATATACACGATATACAAAGTGATATACACAGATGTCCTTAAAAACTTGTGTGTGATATACACAGATGTCCTTAAAAACTTGTGTGTGATATACACTGATGTACACGATATACCATGTGATATACACATGTCGCAGTTGGATTTTTAGATTTGATTTTTTACCTGAAACCAGTCTAAATCACTTATAATCATGCTCAAATTTTTTAAATAGCCTCGTTTAGGTATTTTCAATAAATTTCAATCACATCCACTCATTCAATCCAACTAGAAAAAAGAATAGATAAGAAAAACAAAGTTGAAATGTATTTTTCTCTCTTAGTTTTTGCTTCTGATTTTCTATGATGTGAGATCAATCTTACATTTTCATCTCACTGATTTTTTTGCATAATTTGCAAGAATTATTTCCAAACTATGAGAGCAAAAGAGAAGAGATAGAAGAAGAAATACAAGGAGAGAAAGGGGAGGGAAGCCAAAATAAGCGTGAAGGTTTTTTTGAGAGAGAATATATAAGAGAGTAGTTTTTTAGGATTTGGCTATATAATACCAATTGTTTGGGGCTATCTTTTCCAAACCTAATATAACGCTAAAAAATTGTCAATTCCTGCATGGGTTGTTATAAGATGCAAATTTTTCAATTTTATATATGGTATAATTATGAAAATTACTCTGCATTTCATTTGGATCCAATTTAGATTATTTTGGCCCACATTGTTTAGATGGGAAGTAGTAGGGAGATTTGCATCTATACCTAGTTTTGGGTCACCTTTTAACTTATACCCACTTTGCAAAAAAAATTGCAAGCGTACCCACTTTTCAGGTAACTTCATACATACGGGCCTGAAGTAGAAAAATTTTATGTCTGAAGTTTGAATTTCAGAATGTTTTGCCTGAAGTGTAGCCTTATCAAAGCAGAACTTCAGATATTTTTGCCTGAAGTTTGGCCTGACTTGCAAAGGCAATCATGCAAAATTTCAGTTCATATGCAATGGCAAACTTCAGTTCAATAATACTATAGCATGTTTTGGCTGAAGTTTTTGTTTTGTAATTGCTGAACTTCAACATTACAGGAGCTGAAGTTTGTTTTGTAATTGTTGAACTTCAGCATTCTAGGAGCTGCAGTTTGTTTAGTATTTGCTGAACTTCAGCATTCTAGGAGCTGAAATTTGTTTTGTAATTGCTGAACTTCAGCATTCTAGGAGCCGAAGTTTGTTTGTATTTGCTGAACTTCAGCATTCTAGGAGCTGAAGTTTTTGTTTATATTTGTTGAATTTCAGCATTCTAGGAACTGAAATTTTTGTTTATATTTGCTGATTTTTTGGTTTATATAGTTACAATTTCATCTCAAACCATAGGGACAAACTAATTGATGGTATCGAAGTGCTTAGGAAGCTTGAGGCTAATTATCTCTCAAATATAACTAGTTTTCTTGTTCAAATACTGCATTTTGCAATTATCCTAAGCTAGAGTATCTAACTATGAACTCTTAAGCAAAATTTCCCTACTGGGGGTAGGGATTGATGAAAAAGGAAATTGTTGTACTTCAGAATGATGACGATCACATTTTCAAGAACGAAGACGAATTGATTGAGGACAAACAAGGATGACACCAAGTCCCCTGAAATACTCTATTGAAATCTTGGAGGTGAGCGACAGTTGAGTGGAAAATCTTGAGAAGAAGAAAACGAATAAGGAGAAGGAGGAGGAGAAAGAGGCCTAAAGTTGTTTAAAAAGTGGGTACAAGTTAAAACTTTTTTTAAAAATGGGTATATGAATAGCTGGCCATATTCAATGTTTATTTTTTCTAACTATATACAACAACAAAAACAACAACAACAAAAACAACAACAACAACAACAACGACAACGACCCAGTAAAATCCTACAAAGTAGGGTCAGGGAGGGTACTGTGTACGCAGACCTTACCCCTACTCCGATAAGGCGGAGAGGCTGTTTCTGATAGACCCTCGGCTCAGGAAGATGGAAATAAAACAAGAAGAGACAATTCATGTAGCACCCCATAAGTTCGGCTTAGGTATGAATGTGTTAAATGAGTAGTAAGGTTATATTTTGGACACGTGAAGTTCTATTGGTATGAGTATGGGTAGAGATAGTTATTTTAGAATCAAGACAAAGAATGAGGGATACAAGATTTGATAAAATCTACGAAGTTTACAAAAGATCAGTCTTTCAATAGGTTTAGTGAACCACGTGTAAGATATTTGGGAAAGTTCAAAACATGAAAGTTGTAGGCCTTTGAAATATCTTTCCAAAGATATATTGTGGAGCCTAAAAGGATCTCTATGAAAAAAATTATGTTCATTTTACATAACAGTATGCAATATCCGCGCCCAAGGCGTGCCCGAGCGCGGCCGCGAACACGCGGCAGTGTTCCTGCCATTTTCCGCGGTCAGGTGCGTGGTCAGGCCTACAGGTGCGCGTGGGTGCACTTCGGGAGTCATTTTTAAATCCCTATTTCGTCCCCCACATCCCCAAAACATAAAAACTTGCTCTAGAAAGGAGAGCTCTCAAAAATCTAACTCCTTAAGGGTCTCTCCACCACCCAAGGTAAGTTTTATTGGTGATTCTAAGTTATTTGTAATTTCCCAACATCTTATTAACATGTCTAAACCCTCCATATCATTAGATATTCGATTGGTACATCATTTTTTAGAGAAGGAACTCTAGAACTCGAATTCAAGGGGATTGAACTTCAAAGAGGTAATGTCTTCACCCTCTAATTGATTCTAGCATTGGTTTAATGATTATAGGCCCTAGTTCATGAGATATGAGTTGATGGGTTTGATAGAAAAACATGAACGATTATAGGTTTGGTGTGTTAATTGTTGATTATTGGTTAAGGGTGGTGTTTACCTTATGGGTGTTAAAGAATAATGTTGATTATAATCATTTGAAACTCTAGAATTTATCTAGGAGCAAGAGAAGGGGTTATTGGGTGTAGAGACACCATTAATAAGTATTATGAAGCTTTATACCACCAAGTGTTTGGTAAAATGCTTAAGTTTCCAAAACATGAGTATCATAGCTAATATGGAATCCCTTTGACTTGTATTGCTATAGATTAAAGTTGAAAGGGGTTCACAAACGTTGTATTACGCTCAAGAGTAGGAAGTTAAGGTACGTGAGTCTAACTCTTTACGTTTGGGAATGTCTATAATTCTCCCTATGCCCCATTAACTATGACAACTACTAGTTTCCTTATAAAGTAATTATGCCTTAGTTCCATGAATAGTCGTAGAACTTCTATTCTCTAGATGGCATAGTTTCATAGTCATTAATATTCTATGAGTTTCAGTTATGACAAATTAACTTATTATGAATACACATCTCAGTCTAGTCCTATTCATTATTTCGGTATCATGTAACTCAGTATGGTTTAGTATTTCAGTATGATGTATTGCAGTATGATTCTCAGTTCCTGATTCTAAGTTCCTGAATGTT
>ML384798.1:0-15255 GCA_005239525.1 Nicotiana knightiana
ACGGCCATGTCACGCTTCAATTTGATTGGTCGGAAAGAGTTTGTTCTTATCATAACTCCTCCCGCCCACAACTATAAATAGGGGTCTTTATAACCCAGAAAATGGACGAGAAGTTATAACAAGAAGCAAGAGAGAGCTCGTGGATCAAACGCTGCAAATTTCTCTACAAGTTTCAAGCTTCAAGCAATCAAGTTCAAGCTCAAGAACGAAGAACAATTCAAGTATTCAAGATCAAGAACGAAGTCAAATCAAATACAAGGCGTTCAAGATCAAGGCTACTTGTTCGTGATANGAGATTGTAACGCTCAATTACTTGAAATCAAATACTACTATTGTTGCAATATATTTCGGTCTTGATTTTATTTTCTCGACGCAATTTATTGTCTACAAGCGCGTGTGTTACACTCCTATGAATTGTCAGGGAAGTCGAGGCTATGAAATTGCTAAATTTATGGGGTATTAAAGACCACGTGAAGCTTAAGGGAAAATACACAAAAGTTGTAAAGTTCAAGGCATCCCGAACTATTCTGCCTTAATGTATTGTCATAATTTATGTCGTGTATGTATTGTTTGTATTTATAAATTATATAACAAATTCCTACTATATGTTGAGTGATGATTAGAATGGTAAATTCTTATCCAGTTCATTCTAGTGATAACTACATATAAACCATTAAACCTTGATTTCCTTCGGAGGAAATATTTACTTGGAATTTATATACTATATTAAAAGGAGAGTAGTGAAGCATGTGGTTAAGCCAAGTGGAAAGCTAATAAGAAACTACTTGGCAATTTTAAGACAACATTAAAAATTTGAATTATAAATGGAAACATAATTAATGGAAGTAGTTTAATAAATCTTATACTCAATGTAAATAAATCTTAGACAAATCTAATATATATATCTACATTTAAATTTTATTTATATATTTGTAGCTATATCTATATTTATATCAATATTGATCCATCCACATTTTTTTTCTTCTGTATTAGCTAAAAATATGGAGGTAAAAAATTAACAAAAAATTATAATAGAAAAAAATAGAAAATATAGAAAGGCATAGATTGAGATAACCTGTGACTATTTATACTTTGGAGTAAGTTAAAGTAAAATTAAATTTACTTAAGATATTAAAGATTTATTAAGTTTAAAAATTAAATAAATTCAAGCGGCAAAATAAGATCTTACATAAAGTATATACATTATTTATACGGTAAGAAAAACTTAAATAATTAGTAAGAAATATTTTTATAACAAGAATAATAATGTCATATTAATATTTATAAATCGGGCAAACGAATATTTTATACGTAAATATTACTACAACATTCAGATATAATGGATTCGAACAATTAAGTGTAACGACCCGACTGGTCGTTTTGCGTTATCGGATCTCGTTCCTCTAAATGAAACTTCTCCTAGTGGCATTTTATGATTTATGACTTGCGGGGACTGGTGGTCCGGGATTCGGAGGTGTTTAGAGTGCAATAGGAACAATTGGTTCCTTAAGGTTGGCCTTTAAGGCCAAGTTTGACTTCGGTCAATATTTTGGGTAAACAACCTCGGAATCAAGCTTCTGAAGGATCAAGCGAGTCCGTATTTTGATTTGGGACTCGATGGTATATTTGGACCAGGGCTCGGGTGGGCCTAGGTGCCTTCCGGTCACCTAACGGGGCTAAAAACCAGCTAAAATAGGTGGTGGTGCACCTATTCTGGTGTGACCGCAGGTGCGGTTGCCCAGTCGTAGGTGCGGGACCGCTCTTGCGGTCCCCAGCATCGCAGGTGCGACCCCCAGTGGTCTGGCCAATTATCGCAGGTGCGGACAAAATTTCGCAGGAGCAAAGCCGCAGGTGCGGGCCCAGGCTCCTCAGTCCATTTCCGCAGGTGTGGGATTTTTCTCGCAGGTGCAGTCCTTGAGCCGCAGGTGCGAAAACACTGTCCAGACAGTGTGTTTTTATACACGGGTTTTAAACCTATTTTCTCATTTCCTCCTTCTTCCTCAAGGCGATTTCCACCATTGTTGAGGGGCTATCGACCTGGTCTTCCAAGGTAAGTAAAGTTTACTCTAGTATTAGCTTCATGCATAGATTTCTAACTTAATTATCTACATAAATTAGTGAAAAATCAAGAATTGGGTAGTAAAATAGAGCTTGTGATAATTATAGAATTTAACAGTGAATTTGCTATGAAATCAAGTAAGAATTGTATATTAATGATCCTTAGGCTTTGGGTGAGTGTTCCCTTCGAGAATTATTGGAATCCGAGCGTGCGGTCCCGGGGTTGGATTTTGAGAATTTCTCAAGAGTGTTGAGTTATTGAAAAATTAGGATAATTTCCCTACTTTGAGCATGCATTGATGTCATCGTTATACTGTATTTGGCTAGTTGCGAGTCCTCGGGTGTAGAATTCGAAGATTCGGGCGCATCCTTGGTCCGAGGGGTAGATTCCACATGAGGTGAGTTTCCTTTCTAATCTTGTAAGGGGGAATTGTCCCTCTAGGTGATTTAAAATGCTATATATGATAATTTGTGGGGGCTACGTGCGTACAAAGTGACGAGAGTCCGTACGTAGCGACTATTACCATTATGTCCGGGTACTTAGGCCCACATCATGCCTTTTGTTTTACTTGATATGAACTATATGTGTGCTGAATTTACATTTCATATTGCTTACATCCCCGAAGTTATGAAATTTTAGAAAACTTGTAAGAAATTGATCATGGAAAGGTATCATCTTTTAAAAAAGGAATAATGTATGTGCATGTGACCGCTTCGCAATTTGTATTCCGCGAGAGAAGTGTGATTTCCCCAACTCTTATGAGAGATGCACTTTTGGGACGGGCCGATCGATCCTTCGGCAGTGCGTAGAGAGATTGAGAGATGCACTTTTGGGACGGGCCGATCGATCCTTCGACAGTGCGTAGAGAGATTGAGAGACACACTTTTGGGACGGGCCGATTGATGCTTCGGCAATGCGTAGAGAGGTTGAGAGATGCACTTTTAGGACGAGTCGATAGATCCTTCGACAGTGCATAGAGAGGTTGAGAGGTGCACTTTTGGTACGGGTCGTTCGATCCTCGGCAGTGCACGAGCGTGACTATCTTATGACTCCGGCCAGTTGTCCTTACCCTGCAAGCATATGATTTAGTTGTTATTAAATTTCATGCAATTGATTTGACAGATATTTGGAAACAAGTGAAGTGGTAATTGTTTTATTTATCCCCAGCATTTTTCCTGGATTTTAGTATCTTACGTATATACTTGTTGCTTCACTGTCCTTACATGTCTGCTGTTTTATTTACATTCTATTAAATTATACTGTTGGTCCTTAGTGAGTGTCATGTCGATCTCTCGTCACTACCTCTTCGAGGTTAGGCGGGATACTCACTGGGTAAATATATATTTATGTAATCATGTTGCACTTCTGTACTTAATTGAACAGGTTCTGGGGCTGGTCGTTCTGGTTATCCGACCGGAGCTTGACGTATTCTGGACCTGACTCCACGGTGAGCTGCCTCTCTTGACGATTCCCAGTTGTGCTATGGAGTTATCTTTTGTTTATTCATGTCTATATCCTCTCAGACAGTAGTACATTTTGTATCATCTTTTGTATATTCTACTAGATCGCCTATTGACTTGTGACACTAGTTTCTGGCACGCACTTAGTAGATTCTATTTTTGGGACTGTATACATATATTGGATCACGATCATTTTGGCTGTATGTATTTGAATTGGTAAATGCTTCCGCTTTTATTTAAACAAGCTAAGTGTAAAACTTTGGGAAATATGTGGGGTTGGTATGTTAATAAGGAAAATCTCTCTAATAAACAATTGTTGGCTTACCTGACCCCAGTGTTGGGCACCATCATGACCCGTGTGGGATTTTGGGTCATGACAAAGGGTGCCATCACGACCCGTGTGGGATTTTGGGTCGTGAAAACATGGTATCAGAGTACTAGGTTCACGTAAGTCTCACGAGTCACGGGAAAACCCATTAGAGTCTTGCTGATTAGTACGGAGACGTCTGTTCTTTTCTTTAGGAGGCTACAGGGTGTTAGGAAACCTCTATTTGTTCTTACTCTATCGATCAGCCTATGATTTACTAAACTTGTTCTTCTATTCTCTCACAGATGGTGAGGATGCATGCATCTGATGTTTCGGACCCGGGGAGGGCCACTACCCCTGCCGCCCGAGGCCGGGAGATAGCATCGGCCCGTGGTAAGGGACGAGGGTGTCCCAGAGCTATACCGGTCCCGCCACTAGAGGACCCTATATTAGAGGAGCAGAATGAGGTGCCTCCAGCAGATCTTGCACCCGTTGACTTTATGACGGCACCAGGCTTCTAGGCAGTCATGGGCCATATGATAAGATTTATGGACATCATGTCCCAGGTTGGTTTATTTCCAGCAGATCCTTCCACTTCACAGGCGGGAGGGGGAGTTTAGACCCCTACTTCCCAGGCAGCATGACCGAACGCAGCATTTCATCACACCCCGGGTACACTACCCGTGGGTGGTACCTACCCTGTAGCGGCAGCACCGGAGCCCAGACCAACTGCGGATGGCGACCAGCATAAGATGTTAGACAGATGGACTCACTTGCGCCCTCCAGTCTTCGGGGGTTGAGCAAGGTGAGGATGCCCAGGACTTCATTGATAGGTGCAGGGATAGACTGAAAAACATGGGGATCCTAGCATCCCATGGAGTGGAATTCACTGCATTCCAGTTAGAGGGCAGAGATCGTAGGTGGTGGCAGTCTTATATTCTCAACAGGCCAGCCGATTCTCCTACTATTACTTGGGAAAAGTTCACACAGATGTTCTTGGATAGATATATTCCACCCTCTGAGAGGGAAGAGCTGTGGGGTCAGTTTGAGCGGTTAGAGCAGGGGCAGATGTCCATGACGGATTATGAGGCCAGATTTTTAGAGTTGTCACGCCATGCTCTTATGATATTGCCCACCGATGTTGAGAGAGTTCGGAGGTTTGTAGCAGGGTTTCATCCGGGTATTAGGTCCACTATGGCTCGAGAGGTGGAGATGGGTAGCCCTTATCAGCTCGTACTGGATATTGCTCGTAGGATCGTGGATTATCGGTCGAGGAGCAGGGAGCAGGGTCAGCAGGACAAGAGGGCTAGGTTTTCAGGGAATTTTAGAGGTGCCCCAACTAGGGGCAAGGGTCAGCATAGCAGTGGTCAGCGCAGCAGGCCTTTATATTCAACACCTCCACCACCTCCTCGAGGTGTTCCGGCGAGGCCTCATTTCAGCGCCTTGCCAGAGCGTTCCTACCGTCCTCTAGCCATTCAGAGTTCACACAGTGGTTACTGCAGTCATCAGAGATCCTCTGATCCTTATTTCAGTGCTATGCTTGAGGGCTCTCATCGCCCTCCGGCCCTTCAGGGATCTTCCTCGGGGCAGCAGACTGTGCCACCTGGGCATTGCTATGAGTGTGGAGAGCCAGGTCATATGAGGAGGCAGTGTCCCCAGTATCGGGGCAAGGCCGTGCAATAGAGCTATCAGCCGATGGGTCCGGCACCAGCAGTCCAGCAATCTAGAGGTGGAGGACAGGCCGGCAGGGGTCGTCCTAGAGGTGGAGGCCAGTCAGGGGGAGGTCAGGCAGCTCTTGTACACTCCGGTGGGGCTCAGTCTTCAGGTGCTCCAGCCATGTTTTATGCTATTCCGGCCAGATTAGATGTAGTGGCCTCAGACGCCGTGATCACAGGTATTATCTCAGTATGTGGTAGAGAGGCTTCAGTATTGTTTTATCCAGGATCCACTTATTCATATGGTTCAGCCCTATTTTCCCCTTTTCTGGATATCTCTCGAGAGTCTTTGGGAACTCCTATATATGTGTCCACTCTATTGGGCGACTCTGTAGTGGTAGACCGGGTGTATCGGTCTTGTGTGATCACTTTATGTGGGTTCGAGACCAGAGCTGACCTTTTATTACTCGACATGTTTGATTTTGAGGTTATTCTAGGCATGGATTGGCTATCTCTTTATCATGCCGTGCTCGATTGCTATGCCAAGATAGTTACTTTAGTCATGCCTGAGTCACCTAGGCTGGAGTGGAGGGGTTCTTCAGTTACAACAGCCAGTCGGATTATTTTATTTTAAGGCTCGACATATGGTCGAGAAGGGTTGTCTAGCCTATTTTGCTTATGTGCGGGACACCACCGCGGAGTCTCCGACGATTGATTCCGTGCTAGTTGTTCGAGAGTATGTTGATGTATTTCCTTCGGATCTTCCGGGCATGCCTCTGAATCGTGATATTGACTTCTGCATTGATTTAGCTCCAGGCGCCCAGCCTATATCCATTCCTCCGTATCGTATGGACCTGAAAGAGTTGAAGGAGTTGAAGGAGCAGCTTGAGGAGTTGTTATCTAAGGGGTTCATCAGACCGAGTGTATCATCGTGGGGTGCTCCAATTTTATTTTTGAATAAGAAGGATGGCTCTATGCGGATGTGTATTGATTACCGCCAGTTGAACAAGGTTACCATTAAGAACAAGTATCCCTTGCCGCGCATCGATGATTTTTTTGACCAGTTGCAGGGTGCTCGTGTGTTTTCTAAGATCGATTTGCGATTAGGGTATCATCAGTTGTGGATTCGGGCTTCAGATGTTCCAAAGACGTCTTTTCGTACGAGATATTGGTTTGAGAAATGCCCCAGCAGCATTCATGGACTTGATGAATAGGTTGTTCAGGACGTATATTAATTCCTTCGTCATTGTCTTCATTGATGACATTTTGATTTATTCCCATAGACTGGGGGAGAACGAGCAGCATTTTAGAGTTGTGCTCCAGACCTTGCGAGAACAGAAGCTATATGCTAAGTTCTCCAAGTGTGAGTTTTAGTTGGATTCCATGACATTTTTGGGGCATGTGGTATCCGGAGAGGGTATCAAGGTTGGTCCTCAGAATCTCGAGGCAGTTCAGAGTTGGTCGCGTCATACTTCAGCTACAGAGATCAGGAGCTTTTTAGGCCTAGCAGGCTATTATCGCCGATTCGTGGAGGGTTTCTCTTCTATTGCAGCTCCATTGACTAGATTTACTCAGAAGAATTCCCCGTTTCGATGGTCTGACGAGTGTGAGGTGAGTTTTCAGAAGCTCAAGACAGCATTGACCTCAACGCCAGTTCTAGTATTGCCTTCCGGTTCTAGGATGTACACGGTATATTGCGACGCTTCACGCGTTGGCTTGGGGTGTGTATTGATGCAGGAGGGGAGAGTTATTGCTTATGCTTCATGCCAGCTGAAGTTTCATGAGAAGAATTACCATCTGCACAATTTGGAGTTGGCGGCGATTGTTCATGCTCTTAAGATTTGGAGGCGCTATTTGTATGGAGTGTCCTGTGAGGTTTATACAGACCATTGTAGCTTGCAACACTTGTTCAAGAAGAAAGATCTTAATTTGAGGCAGCGCAGATGGCTTGAGTTGTTGAAGGATTATGATATCACCATTCTTTATCACCCAGGCAAGGCAAATGTGGTGGCAGATGCTTTGAGCATGAAGGCTGGGAGTATGGGTAGCTTGGCTTATATTGCAGTAGAGGAGAGACCTCTAGCCTTGGACATTCAGTCCTTGGCCAATCGCCTGGTAAGATTAGATCTTTCAGAGCCTCGTCGAGTTTTGGCACATGTGGTTGCTCAATCTTCATTGTTGGGAGAGATTAAGGCCCGGCAGTTCTATGATCCGTGCTTAGTAGAGCTTCAGGAGACAGTGGTTCAGGGTAAGGCAAAGGAGGTTACTATTGGCGAGGATGGTGTTCTGAGACTTCAGGGCCGCTTATGTGTTCCTAATGTTGATGGCCTGAGGGAGAGAATTCTAGAGGAGGCACACAGTTCTCGGTATTCGGTTCACCCTGGTGCTACGAAGATGTATCGTGATTTGAAGCAGCATTACGTGTAGAGGCGAATGAAGAAGGACATTATAGAGTATGTGACTAGCTACTTTAATTTCCAGCAGGTTAAGTATGAGCACCAGAGGCCAGGAGACCTACTTCAGCGGATACCCATTCCTGAGTGGAAATGGGAGCGCATTACTATGGATTTCGTGGTTGGGTTGCCTCGAACTTTGCGGAAGGTTGACGCGGTTTGGGTCATTGTGGATGGATTGACCAAATCGGCGCATTTCATTCCAGTGGCTACTACTTATACTTCTGAGAGGTTAGCCCAGATCTACATTCGGGAGATGGTTCGGTTGCATGGTGTACCGGTGTCCATTATATAATATCGAGGTCCTCAGTTCACCTTGCACTTCTGGAGAGCATTGCATAGTGAGATGGGCACCCATATGGATCTCAGCACAACATTTCACCCTTAGACTGATGGTCAGTCAGAGCGTACAGTTCAGATATTGGAGGACATGCTCAGGGCATGTGTGATTGATTTCGGAGGTCAGTGGGACCATTTCTTGCCTTTGGACGAGTTTGCTTACAATAATAGTTTTCAGTCCAGCATTGAGATGGCACCATTTGAGGCTTTGTATGGTCGGCGATGTCGTTCTCCTATCGGGTGGTTTGAGCCTGGNAAGTTGATTCAGGAGAAGCTCCGTACAGCACAGTCCAGACAGAAGAGTTACGCGGATCAGAGTGCGCATGATATATCATTTATGGAGGGAGATAGGGTCCTATTGAAAGTCTCGCCCATGAAGGGTGTTATGAGGTTTGGGAAGAAAGGAAATATGAGCCCGAGGTTCATAGGTCCATTCGAGGTGTTGAGGCGAGTTGGGGAGGTTGCTTATGAGCTGGCCTTGCCTCCCATTTTATCAGTAGTTCACCCAGTTTTTCATGTATCCATGCTCCGGGGGTACCACGCCGACTTCTCTCACGTGGTTGACTTTAGCACTATTTAGTTGGATGAGAGGTTGGGCTATGAGGATGAGCCAGTTGCTATTATTGATAGGCAGGACCGCCAATTGAGGTCTAAGAGAGTTTCTGCTGTAAAGGTCCACTGGAGGGGCCAACCAGTTGAGCAGGCGACCTGGGAGTCCGAGGGGGACATGCAGAGCATATATCCACACTTACTCAGCACTTCAGGTATGATTCTAGACCCGTTCGAGGACGAACGTTTGTTTAAGATGTGGAGAATATAATGACCCGACTGGTCATTTTGCGTTATCGGACCCAGTTCCCCTAAATGAAACTTCCCATAGCAGCATTTTATGATTTATGACTTGCGGGGACTGGTGGTCCGGGATTCGGAGGTGTTTAGAGTGCAATAGGAACAATTGGTTCCTTAAGGTTGGCCTTTAAGGCTAAGTTTGACTTCGGTCAACATTTTGGGTAAACAACCTCGAAATCGAGTTTTGTCAGTTCCGATAGCTTCGTGTGATGATTTCGGACCTGGGCGTATGTTCGGATTGAATTTCTGATGACCCGGAGCATTTCGGCACCTAATATTGAAATAAGAAGTTCCTTAAGTTCATCTTTTGGTTTGGGACGTGTTTTTGTGTTATCGAGGTCCGAACGGAATTCCGATACCGGGAATAGTTCTGTTATGTTAATTATGACTTGCCTGAAAATTTTGGTGTCATTCCGAGTTGTATAGGTCGGTTCGGCGCGTTGTTAGCGAAGTCTAGAAAACTTAAAGTTCCTAAGTTAGGTTCTTGGGGTTTGGAGGTGTGATTCTGAGTTTTAGCATTGTTTTGGGTGTTCCGAAGGCTCGAGCGAGTCCGTATTATGATTTGGGACTCGTTGGTATATTTGGACCAGGGCTCGGGTGGGCCTAGGGCACCTAACCGGGCTAAAAACCAGCTAAAATAGCTGGTGGTGCACCTGTTCTGGTGTGACCGCAGGTGCAGTTGCCCAGTCGTAGGTACGGGACCGCTCCTACAGTCCCGAGCATCACAGGTGCGACCCCTAGTGGTCTGGCCAATTATCGCAGGTGCGGAAAAAATTCCGCAGGAGCAGAGCCGCAGGTGCGGTCTCTATTCCGCAGGTGCGGGCCCAAGCTCCTCAGTTAATTTACGCAGGTGCGAGATTTTTCTCGTAGGTGCGATCCTCGAGCCGCAGGTGTGAAAACACTGTCCAGACAGTGTGTTTTTATACACAGGTTTTAAACCCATTTTCTCATTTCCTCCTTCTTCCTTAAGGCGATTTCCACCATTGTTGAGGGGCTATCGACCTGGTCTTCCAAGGTAAGTAAAGTTCACTCTAATATTAGCTTCATGCATGGATTTCTAACTTAATTATCTACATAAATTAGTGAAAAATCAAGAATTGGGTAGTAACCTAGAGCTTGTGATAATTTGAGAATTTAACAGTGAATTTGCTATGAAATCAAGTAAGAATTGTATATTAATGATCCTTAGGCTTTGGGTGAGTGTTCCCTTCGAGAATTATTTGGAATCCGAGAGTGCGGGCCCGGGGTTGGATTTTGAGAATTTCTCAAGAGTGTTGAATTATTGAAAAATTAGGATAATTTCCCTATTTTGAGCATGCATTGATGTCATTACACGGTATTTGGCTAGTTGCGAGTCCTCGGGTGTAGAGTTCGATGATTCGGGCGCATCCTTGGTCCGAGGGGTAGATTCGACATGAGGTGAGTCTCCTTTCTAACCTTGTAAAGGGAATTGTCCCCCTAGGTGATTTAAAATGTTATATGTGATAATTTGCGGGGGCTACGTGCGTACAAAGTGATGAGAGTCCGTACGTAGAGACTATTACTATTATGTCCGGGTAGTTAGGCCCACATCATGCCTTGTGTTTTACTTGATATGAACTATATGCGTGCTGAATTTACATTTCATATTGCTTACATCCCCAAAGTTATGAAATTTGAGAAAACTTGTAAGAAATTGATCATGGAAAGGTATCCTCTTTTTAAAAAGGAATAATGTATGTGCATGTGACCGCTTCGCAATTTGTATTCCGCGAGCGGAGTGTGATTTCCCCCCACTCTTATGAGAGACGCACTTTTGGGACGGGCCGATCGATCCTTCGGCAGTGCGTAGAGATATTCAGAGATGCACTTTTGGGATGGGTCGATCGATCCTTCGGCAGTGCATAGAGAGATTGAGAGACACACTTTTGGGATAGGCCGATCGATCCTTCGGCAGTGTGTAGAGAGGTTGAGAGATGCACTTTTGGGAAGGGCCAATCGATCCTTCGGCAGTGCATAGAGAGGTTGAGAGGTGCACTTTTGGTACGGGTCGTTCTATCCTCGGCAGTGCACGTGCGTGACTATCTTATTACTCCGCCCGGTTGTCCTTACCCTGCATGCGTATGATTTAGTTGTTATTAAATTTCATGCAATTGATTTGACAGATATTTGGGAACAAGTGAAGTGGTAATTGTTTTATTTATCCCCAGCATTTTTCCTGGATTTCAGTATCTTACGTATATACTTTTTGCTTCACTGTCCTTACATGCCTGCTGTTTTATTTACATTCTATTAAATTATACTGTTGGTCCTTAGTGAGTGTCATGTCGATCTCTGGTCACTACCTCTTCGAGGTTAGGCGGGATACTCACTGGGTACATATATATTTATGTACTCATGTTGCACTTCTGTACTTAATTGTACAGGTTCTGGGGCTGGTCGTTCTGGTTATCCGACCGGAGCTTGACATATTCTGGACCTGACTCCATGTGAGTTGCCTCCCTTGACGATTCCCAGTTGTGCTATGGAGTTATCTTCTTTTTTATTCCTGTCTATATCCTCTTAGACAACAGTACATATTGTATCATCTTTTGTATATTCTAGTAGATCGCCTATTGACTTGTGACACTAGTTCCTGGCACGCACTTAGTAGATTCTATTTTTAGGATTGTATGTATATATTGGATCACGATCATTTTGGCTGTATGTATTTGAATTGGTAAATGCTTCCGCTTTTATTTAAACAAGCTAAGTGTAAAACTTTGGGAAATATGTGGGGTTGGTATGTTAATAAGGAAAATCTCACTAATAAACAATCGTTGGCTTGCCTGACCCCGGTGTTGGGCACCATCACGACCCGTGTGGGATTTTGGGTCGTGACATTAAGAAAATATTTTTTTGTGATTAATATTTGAATTGAGTGCAGTTAGTTTAAATTTGAAAGCATAACATAATTTTTTGAAAATGCAGTCAAATTTTATTTTTTATTGGTTTTTAAACGATTACTTTATATTATAACAAAATTATACAGGGAGAGGCTACTCTTTGGTAGCGTTACATAAACTTCGGGAGCTAGAAGGGGGTGCACTATTGTGCTTAGTGATATTAGTACTAGGTTTACAAAATGAGTAGTGTGTATTCCATGAAGAAGACGGCCTGTGAGTTGTGTTGCTAGTGGATGGTGCTTCCCATACATAGCGAGGCCAATGGTCCTTATGGCTTTGTGCTGCTTGGGTGGATGGGATTATCCTGGGCCATAGATGGCGTTGTTGATCCTGGTTAAGTAGATGGATAGTGAACGGTGGCGGATATGCCAAAAAAGTGATATTGCTTCCCGTTAATTGTGATCCAAAAAAATCCGAACTATCTGCAACCATATTTTGCTCCCTGTATATGTGGACAAATTTCATGCTAAGCAGTTGGTGGATCAAGCACCAGCAATCATGTAACAACGGCGAGTCTTGTGTAGTTGTGCTATGGAGCATGGTGACTACCTGCTTAGCATCCATTTGGATTGACAGTGGAGTTAATTGATGGCTTGCATCGAGTTGGAGGCCTCGTAATAGTGCCACTAATTCAGTTTCATTGACGTTCTTGGCAGAGTAGTTCCCCGCATACCCCATGATCCAATGACCTAGGTGGTTTCTGAATACTCCTCCAAATCCGTCTTGCATGTTATTGTTTTGAACGGCTCCATCTGTGTTTAGGGTGAAGGTGCCCATTTTTGGAGGTTGCCATTTCACATAAATGGAAAGGTGAGAGGTGGGATGTCGGGTTGTTGTTGTGTTAGTTAGGAAGTAGAATTTTGTTGTTAGTTGGAGAATAAGATTAGGTGAGGGTAGATGTGATTTGTTCTCAAAGTAGTTGGTGTTTCTAGTAATCCATAAATGCCACATGGCAAATGCTATAAGAGTGGCTAGTGGTAAGTTATGGGGTCGGTATTCTTTTTTGTTGCAAATAATTTGTTTAATCCAAGGGTTAGTGGACGTGTTGTCAACAGTGATTGAGTTTATTTGAGTAGGTGTAGTTGTTTCCATTAGTAAGTTACTTGAGTGCATGTGAGGAGTTTGTGTTCAATGGATTCGACTTCCATGTGACAGTGAGGGCAAGTAGTGGATATATTAATTCCTAGTTTGTTGAGGTACGCTTTTGTGGGTAGTCCATTGTGACTAGCTAGCCATAGGAAGTGTTTGATTTTAGGAGTTACTTGTAGTTTCCAAATCCATCCATGTGTGTTGTTGTGTACGAATTGTTGGGTAATGGATCGATAGTACGAGCTAACAGAGAATTGTCCCGTGTGAGTTAAACCCCATGTAATGTGGTCAGGTTGGGTGTCAAAGTGTGAAGTATAAAAACTATTAATTATTTGACTAATGTTGTTAGGAAAGGTGAAAGATATAGGTGAATCCTTGCCGTTATAGAGGTTGAGTCCCTTATTGACTGTATATTGATTTCATTTTTGTTAAGAGGCCCGTAGATGAGGCTTCTAATGCTACTATTTGGTGCAATCCAGCTATCATGCCAAAAGTTGATGTTTATACCATTGGTGACTTGCCATTGAAGACCAAGTTGACAAGTGTGCCATCCCCTTATTAGATGTCTCCATACGGTAGAAGTTTTTGAGGTGGTAGATCTGTATGGTTTACTGTATTTGGAGATTAGTAGGGATGCCCAGGTGGAGGAGGGGTTGTGAAATAGGTTTGGTGACTTTTTCCCAAGAGAGAAGATGTAATTTCCTTTTTTGAGCATTTGATCCCCATAAAAAAAGATTTGGTAACTTTCTAGTTGGTTGATGATGTAAGAGGGTAGTCGATTAATTTTCATGACATGGTTACTAACAGTGTTGAGTGTAGATTTTATTAATGTAGTTCGGCCAGCCATGGAGAGATGGTTGGTTTTCTAACCTGCTAGCCTAGTTTTAAAATTATCCAAAAGGAATTGGTAGTCTTTTTTTAGAGGTTTTGTTGTGAAAATAGGGAAACCTAGATATTTCACAAAGGATGATCCCTCCTTCATGCTAAAGCAAGATGGAACAAAAAATTTGTCAGCTGGAGGTGTATTCTTTGAGAAGAAAATTTTTGATTTTGCAAAATTTAGTTCTTGCCCTAATTGAGTGATGAAGAGAGTGAGGATATCAATGATTTTATGACAACTGGCTATATTAATATGGGAGGCCAAGATAATGTCATCGACGAAAAAAAGATGGGAAATTTGGGGACCTTCCTTATTCAAAGGGATGGGTTTCCAAATGGTGTAGTCCACAGCATTGTTAATTTGAATAGAAAGTAGTTCCATACATAATATAAATAGATACGGGGAGAGAGGGTCACCTTGCCTCAAGCCACGCGTTGGGTGCAAAAATTTGGTAGGGTTTCCATTAAAAAAGATAGAGGTGGATGTGGTGGAGACACAAGACATAATGAGTGAGATAAATTTATTGGGAAGATAGAACACTACTAGAAATCCGGCAAAAAGCGACCAAAAATTTGCGACCAAAATTGGTCTAATTGGTCGCTAAATTGGATAAAATAATTAAAAAATAATTGAAAATAAATTAGCGACCAAAGTTGGTCGCTATTTGATCGATAATGTGGTCAAAATATTGATCGGACTAGTCAGACATGCTTGGTCAAAGAAATAGTAAAATTAGCGACCAACTTTGGTCGCAAAGTGGGACCCAATTATAAAAATTTTAAAAATTATATTATTATTTTAAAAAATTATAATTTTAAATAAATAAAATTTCATATTAGTGACCTAAGTTGGTCGCTTATGGTACTGGAAGAAAATAGAGACCAACTTTGGTCGCTAATCTGGGACCCAGATAAAATTTTATTAATTATATTATTATTTTAAAAAAATTATAAAATATAAATAAATATAATTTAAAGTTAACAATTATGTTATTATTTTAAATATTTTAAAAAATATATAATAAATCTGATTTATATTTAGCGACCAACTTTGGTCGCTAATTTTGATTTCTGTAGAAAAAGCGACAGAAGTTGGTTTCTTTTTAGGTCAACATTGATCAAAATTAAATATCATTCTATCTAAATAATATAAATGTAATCCGTTAACACTTTTGTAATACAAGAGATGAATACACTAAAATATACTCTAACATGCTATATATGTAGTTAAAATTGTACAA